>VYZQ01050473.1:30309-44505 GCA_013400655.1 Mystacornis crossleyi
AGAGATGTAAGAATCCATTAACTTCCTGGGAAAACCACTCCTGCTAATGCTTCCTGAAAGAAAATAGTCACCTGAAATGAAATGGAATGGTACTAAAATGCTTCTAAGTGTCTGAGGGATGCCACAGGTTGATATAGCTGAAGTAACAGCAAATCCGACAAGCTGTAGAACATGCATATCCTCTGTGGGTCTGACATGGCGTGAGGTGTTGGAGAAGGTCTCCTGAAGCACCTTTTGAGCGTATGAGAGTTGCTGGTAGATGGAAAAGCCTTCTAAGAGACACTGAAGTCCTGTGGCTAGAGTATTTAAAACCAGGCAAAACAGTAACAGAGGTATGTTACTTTATAACAGAGGTATGTTACTTTATAGGAGAAAAAGGGAGCAGACGGAACCTAATAAATCTTTTCCATCTTTAGTTTTCATAAGCCCCTTTCCTATTTTGTATTACCCTTTGCCTGCATGCCATATACATAAGGAACTCAGCTGAAGGGTGACCCTACCGATATT
This sequence comes from Mystacornis crossleyi, assembly GCA_013400655.1. Taxonomy (NCBI): domain Eukaryota; kingdom Metazoa; phylum Chordata; class Aves; order Passeriformes; family Timaliidae; genus Mystacornis; species Mystacornis crossleyi. Next base: position 30,817 of record VYZQ01050473.1, read on the forward strand.
TGTAAGATGTCACACCTACGTCTGGTGCAAAAAATAACGACACCAGCAATAGTAATAGTAATAGTAATAGTAATAGTAATAGTAATAGTAATAGTAATTAATAGTAATAGTGTGCACTGGGGGCTCTGAAGAGACCCAAGCTCTGGGCCAGAAGAAGCAGGACTTGGTAAACCCATTACGAGTAATAGTCTTCAGCCCAGATTGTCCTTCTGAAAGGGGGAGGGCAACAAATGCTGGAGCCTGAGTTTTGTTTCTGGATCTGGGTGGTTTCGTGCCTTTGCTTAAGAAGCTATTTAGACTTCTGCCAGGTTTCTGTACTCGCTCAGCCACCCTGTTTTTACTACAGAGGGCCTTAGGGTAAAGAGCAAGAGAGCCACTTGCTCTCAGCCACTCAGGATGAGGTAAATTCACCAGTTTCAAGCTCTTCTAGGTTTATTTGCCTATTGACTGGCCAGAACTACTGAGATTAGCCAGGAAACTTGTCTTTAGAACCTAACTTTTCGATACCACAAGTCCTAAGCTTTGTTTCCATCTTAAGTCAAAAATCATGCAGAATTCCTAAGTGTGAATAATTTACATTAGGGGATGGTGTGACAGCCACTTAGATTAACACATTCAGATAAGTTCACCACCCTCAAGGATTCTCAAAGCTCAACATGACCTGATCTTACTGCTGGAACCTTTTTTCTTTTTTCATTTTTTCCTTTTATTTTAGTTACTTCTTCTTCCTCTTTTCTTACTCCTTTCTTTTTTCCTTCCTTTTCCTACCTTTTCTTACCATTTGTCTCCATTCTTCCTTTCAGTACAGCCTCCTCTTCTTAGTACAAAGCCCTTACAGAGCAGAATTCAGACAAGATGACCTGGAGTGGGCAGTCATGGCTACCAGGCCTATTTCAGACAGTGCTTAGCCCAACAACTCTCTTCCTCTTGCAGCTTTTTGTCAAGGCTTGCTCTGGATTTGATTCCCCCCAGCCTTCAGGACTGCATCCTGCCAGTTTGATATAGTGCAATGCCAATTATTTCAGCTGTGACATGTGAGGATAAAGTTGTGGGGGAGGAGGCTGAATAAGACCCTGAGAAATCACAGTGGCCAGATCTTCAGGAGCTCTGAAGAAACTAATTCCCTTCAAAATCAATACTGCAATGCCATTGAGAAATCAAAGCAATGTACTTGAGTGAGAGCAGAGCTGAATATACCCGTGAACAAGTGTCCTGATCACACACACCACGGTGCCTGATCCCCTCTCCCTTGCAATATTGCAAGTCACAAAGAAATTAATTGCAGTCCACAGGGCAGTGCAATCATAAAGCATGAGTAAATGAGTGGAGAATGAGGGCCGATAAAAATACACTGCCAGTGATTGAAACACTCTTTGCCAGCCCGTTTTTCCCTCGTCCATTTTTTGTCCTCTCCTCTTCATGCTTAACTTCACCTCTCAGCCTTCCTAGCACTATGATTATTATTATCACTATTATTATTATCATTGTTGCTTTGTGGGCTGAGAGTTGCAGATCTCAAAAATAAAGCAGATGTCAGCAGCTCTGAAGGATCCTATTCTATTACACAGCAGAACAAATGAGGATGTCAAGGAAGGGCTTTCCAATCTAACAAGAAAACAGCACAAACAGACACTAAATAAATAAATAAATAAACCCTGCAGGGACAGGCAGACTAGTTCTGATTAGATATTATGCTAACATGATGCCTACTTTCTACGCTAACAGTGTTTTAATACATTTAAATGATACTGGGGAAATAAGTCATGAAATAGGAGAAGAAGCCTTCATGTCAGAAATTATTAAGATTATCCAAGGGGGCCAGACTGCCTCTCTCATGGAAATGTGGCTCATGGTGTGCGATTATGAATGTAGCCCAAACAGTATTTACATAGTGTGCCTGACTCCATCTCATTACCTTTGCCAGTGATTGCTTTTCCTGGCTGCTGGAAGAGCGGTCCAGCTGGTGAGGGGGAGCCCAGCACCAACGTTTGCACCATGGCAAAGTCTCAGCCTCTGCTGAGGCTCTGGGATGCCTCTGCGTTTTCCAGGGATATGCCACAGGGAAATGCCCGAGCAGCCATAAGAGGGACCAGCCCCAGCTGCCACACTGGGGCCCCTGCTTGATGCTTGCAGTAGATGCACGCCCACCTCCTGCTTTCCTGCAAAGGGACCATGAGCCAGGCTGAGCTTTTTGGGAAGGCGTGTTTCCAGAGCCTGGCTACATTCCTTAAAGTATTCTCCCTCCAAACTTTCTGAGAAGGGACAAGACCAAGCCTTGCCTGACAACCTGTAGCCTTTAATCTTTCTCTTCTCCCCAGCTACCTCCCCATGCTCCCCCATTCCACAAATAGGGAGATCTTTTTTCTCCTGAGGGACTTGGATAAAGAGCCTGAATATACTTGTCAAGCTCCATGCAATGTTAATTTTGCTTGTGAAACTGCAGCCTTGGAAGACCCTCCATCTCCCAAGTCTTTGCAGCCCCAATAAATGGCCATTTATTAGCTGCAGTCCATAATTTGCTTCTTCCAGTGACCCATCCTGTAATTTTCCTTGAGATGACAAGCTCTGAATGAAAAGCGTACTCATTTTCCAGCTATAGCATATAAAATATGGATATGGTTGTGAAATCTTGAATCCATCAAAAAAGCAGAGACTTTTCCTTTTAGGACCTAAGGCTCTAAGGACCAAGGGCTAGGCTGGAGCCTCCATACCCTGCAAGCTGCAGTCTGCTCAGGCACAGAGCAGTGATACTGATCTCAATTACCAGTAACTTGATTCACTCAAGCGCTCTGACAGATGAGCTTTAATGAGCCCCACAGTAGTAGTTTAAGAACTTCCTGGTGACCCTCCTCCCATTACTCCCTTTGCAGAATTGGCAGATGGGATTGTGCATCCTCCTGTGGCTCTGCCATGGCAGAGTTTGGTGCATTAGCTTAAAAGCACTGAGACACCAGATGATGAACTGGAGCTGCTGAGACTTTCTGTCACAAGGGCAATAACTTGTGGCTGATGGAGGAGGCAGACAGCTGGATATGAAAGTAGCCTAAACTGCCACAAAAAGACTGGCCAGTTCATCTGTCAACCCTAAGTGAGTGGTGAATCAAACTACATTAGCTTCTGCTCTATACTGCAGAGCAGCGGTTGTCAGGAAGTTCATACCCACTATACGCAGGGGGACAACTCACAACTGAGTCCTTATTCTAAGAGACTATGGAGAAAGTGAGCAGTGGAGAGGCCTTACCTGAGAAAACCAGAAAAGGACTTCAAGGCAACCTAACATTCAACTTTATTTCTTTAAAGCTGGACTCTGAATACAAGCAAACTATGGTCAATAGCAAGCGTCTTTACAGTCTAACACCACATCAGAGGTTTCATTTTTTTCTGGAGCCAAGGACTCAGGGATGCAATGCTTTGTAAGTGACTCTATGGAGACTATGGCTACCACCAGTCTGTGGAATAATTCCCTTGAGAATGTTCTCCAAACAGTGGGATCAGTGAAAGGCAGCATCAGCAGGCCTGGGAGTATGAGCTTATTTGGTTTAGCAGAGCACCATTAGTTACTGCTCTATCTTAAACCACTTCATGGAAGTAGGAAGGGGACTGTTCCTCTGCATAAAAACTCCTGACATTTGAGTCTTGGTGAAGAAAGGTTTGAATTGGCTCATAGAATCAGAGAATCATAGAATGGTTTGGGTTGGAAGGAACCTTAAAGATCACCTAGTTACAATGCCCCACCATGGACAGGGACACCTTCCGCTAGACCAGGTTACTTAAAGCCCCCTCTGACCTGATCCTGAACACTTCCAAGGATGGGGCATCCTTAACTTCTCTGGAGGACCCGTTCCAGTGCCTGAGTGTTATGGCGGCCGTTGGGGTCTGGAGCTCAGACCCAGGCGCCTCTACAGAGGTCCCACAAGGGACAGCTTCCGAAGGGTCTCGGGCAGCCCTCTGGCCTCCAGGATACCTCAGCAAGGGAACAGCCTGTGGCTGTAAGTAATCAGCTCTTGGCCGTGACTTCAGCTCAGTGATTTCAGTTCTGCCTTGCGAGGTAACCCCAGGCTGACGCAGGGAAGAGAGACAGGAGCACCGTGCAGCAATTCCACAGAGATAGCTTTATTGTCAGGCACTCTGCCAAGGGGGTGAGGAATGGCTGCTCCCTCCCTAGCCATCCAGGAGCCCTATTTTATGGGGAAAAGCGGGAGTGGTATGCAGGGGGAGAACCAATGGGTTACAAGAGATTTGCATGTGCACCAAAGCATGATGCGGTCATCCTATAACTAAAAGAACTGTATTTTCCTTTCCAGGGACAATTGAGGTAAATTTGTCACAGCTTACTTTAGGGACAATTCCTCAAGGGAGAGACCTGGCAAGCCCGTTCCTTTCCACAAGGTCTCATCCTAAAAGGGAACTGCTTCTTCCAGGTGCCATCACTCCGTGAGACAGCTGAGCCTCACCTGTCACCGCCCATTCAAGTGACCTCTCTTCAAGGGAGAAAACTGGCAGGACCATCGTCCTCCACACCTTACCACCCTCACAGTAAAGAAATACATCGACTGTAAACTTATTCTCTCTCATTTTGAAGCCATTTCCCCTTGTCCTGTCACTAAACACCCTTGTGAAAAGTCCCTCTCCAGTCATTCAGAGAGAGTTTCTTGGGGAAACGGGCACAGCCCTAACAGGGATAAGAAAGACTGCTGAAGTGGAGCTACGCAGAGCTGAACATTAAACTACAACATGCAGAAAAGGAAACATTCTTATCCCACAGCTCCATCAGGCTCATTCACCTCCTCGAAATGCATACACTTGCTAAGCCATATGGGCTTTCAAGTGCTTTACAGCATCCTAGTACAACTCTAGTCTTATTAAAAATCTTGTCAGTAACTGTGTACGATGAAATTGTACCCCATCAAAATGATGCAAGATAGTTCATCTCTCATAGAATTTTGACCTCAGTACTCTTCATACACATTCATATTTCTCTGCGTCTAACACTCTCCAGGCACAGTTTCAAATTCATCTCAACACCATGAGGGCTAGAAGCACTTTTCTAACGGGATGCTGTAATTTTACATAATCATGACTCCAGAAAAAATCCAGACTCCCTAACCAGATATGTCTCATACTAACCCTGCAAAGATGAACACAGAGGCCACAGAAGAAGGAAATAATTAGAATGTGAATTATAACATGAAATTTCATAGACGTGCAATTGCTTTGCTTTTTTATTTCATCTTTAATTGTAGCCCTAAAGTGGAGTTTTCTTGAGAAGACAAGCAGAAAATCCGGAGCCTGAGAGGAATCTAAAGAAGCTGCCTTACAAATGTGCCTATCTGAATTCATATGTATACATATATATAAGGAGTTACTGCCCTAGGATGTTTCAGCAGAGTTCCTGTAAGCATCAAGCATTGTCCTAGATACAAATAGAAATGGTCTGAGTTCAAGAGGAAATCCCGAAAAGATAACAGAGGTTCTTTTATCCTTCAGGGAGGCTGTGTTCTTTGCTTGGACTGAGTCCTGAGCACCCAGTCTTCTTGTTAAGACTTCTTCCCTTCAAACAAGTGATCATCCAACTAGGTAGTTTGAGAATAGTTTATGATGAACAATAGCAGATAACAGCATTGGGAAACAGAAAGGAAAATAGGGGGTCCAGGCAGGAAAGATAACAGTGTCCAATGGACAAATTTCATATTGAGAAAGACACGAGGAAACATGTCCAAGAAGAGGATGCAAAACCAACTCTAGAGCTCACACCAGAAGACAGAATTCAAAATTATGGCAATCGAAGGAGAGGAACATCCAGCAGTTAGTCACCTAGCTGGTTTAAGTTCAGAGAGACTCTCAAAAATCAGGACACCAGTGCTACATAGCCCCAGTGAAATGGAGAAGGTGGTCAACGGAAATGACCGAAGATGCAGAAGACTCAACACCACCTTCCACACGCTCAGGACTGGAGAACCAGAGGTCTGGAAGCTGAGGGAGAAGCAGCTGTAGGAGGATGTTAAGACTGCCCAGGGATGGAGCCTAGGACATGGTGTATGCCTCTGTGGGAAAGGAATGGCTTTTCAGACACATGATTGTATTCCCTGGAAACATTGTGATAGGAAAAACAATTTTTTAGGCCAGAATGATTTCCTGGAATAAATCAATTTGCCTCCTTTGCCAGGAATGGCCATACAACTCAAAGAAGCCAGCATAAAGCCAGTTACAGCTGGCCTAAGCTGTACAAGTAGAAATAAAATGGTCTTGAACACTCCACATGCTGGTGAAAACCTTCCTGCTCATTCCAGGAGATGCTGATACTGGCCATGGGACACTGAACTGGGTAGAGCATGTGGTACCTCCCATGAGGCCATTCTTACCCTGCATGTATCACATGGCAGCTTTTCTTCCCTGGTCAGCTGGCCTAAGCAGTCCAGCAATGATCACTGGGTTTTGTTTTACAAGTTCTACTTCCAAGTGAAGAAAGGAAACCTGTGGGATGGGGTGCTTGGCATCAATAGAGGGAGAAATATCTGCTTATGGAATGCAGGTGGCTGCAAAATCTTAATTTTTTCCTTTTTCTATTTTTTTTTTCTTTTTCATAAGAAAGAGCATTCCCCATGGCTACACACACAGACATCAGATTTAAAAATAGCCAAGTTCCACCTCGACTGTGGGTGAGTGAAAGACAGAAGACAGATGCATTGGCTGCCAGCTAGACTTGACATCCACTTTTTCTTTCCTCACCCTGGCAGCCAGCAGTTGCACACATGTGCACAGGTAAGGTCCTCGGTGGCAAAGCACACAGTGTCTGCCTCCCCCTCCATTCCCTGACTGCTGCCTCCCAGCCGTGTGTGTCTGGGAGCCACATAAGCCCACACTCCCCATTTAGTGCATCAGGCATGTATAGAAATCACCAAGTTCCTCCTATTTGTCCTGCTTAATTCGCAAATTCCTCACTAGTCATTTATGTGTGGGGATTGCTCTCAAGTTCGTTGCAAAGGTTAACACAGCTCTGTGTCTGGCTTGTTTTGTTAACTCCTTTAGTGCCTGATCCACATGGACACTTTCCATGGCTCCAACCTACATAACAATTGTGTGTGCTTGTGCATGACTGGTCTCATTTTCAGGCCCTGGCCCAGGTCAATTTAAGGTGATCAATTTCAAGGAACCAGGTCTTGGTCTTGCTTCCTTCCCCCTACCCAGGCTGCAGATTCCTCCTGTTTTTCCTAACTGGCTTTAATCCACCCACTGTTTATGCTTCCAACCAAATGCATTCATAGAAAACATAAGGCATTACTGCCCACATACTCAACACTACTCTTCATGTGCTCATCTGCAATAGAAGCCACAGTAATTCAGCAAACTTGGCTATTTTATTTGCAAACATGTTTACAAGCATCTCTTTATGCATTAACCTAAATCACATGGCTCGCAGACAAGTCCTTTCCACGGGAAATTATGGATGCTGAAAAGTCACATGCGACTTGCTGAAAAGTCACATGCAAACCGCAACTTGACAAATTCAGAAAAGGAAAATTCATCCAGTGCATTAAACTTTAATTAATTGGATGTCAGGAGAATATTTGAGGGCAGTATCCCTGTAGATTTATATTATTCTTACAGGTTTCCCTCTTTTGGTACTGCTGAAAACAAGATACCTTTGGTCTAACCCACTGTGGACATTTTTAGGTTTTTATATGTGTTTTCTGTAATTTTAGTGTGATATGATTTCCTAATACACCTGTTCCAGGAGCATCCAGGCTGCATCAGGGTCTTACAGACACGCCGTAGAGCACGGTAAGTATTTCTTGTTCAACATTCAGAGCTTGGCATGCTAAGCATCACATTTCTCGTCTAGGATGATGGACGGGAAGAATGAAAAATACCCCATGATCAGAACCACCTTAGAAATAAAACAGACTTGGTCTCTTCTGCATAATGACAAGGTATTGAATCTGTTCAGTTTAACAAAAAGAAGGCTGCAGAATTGATATGGCCACTACTAATGAATACTGACCTAGGGAGGACCAACAGATGTCTGGGTTTACTCAGGCATGTCTTCTCTTTCTGTCTGAAATGTTTGCCCAGGTGGAATTTTCCCATTTGTCCAGAATTTCCAGACATTTGACCAGAGCAGCGGCAATAGATGTAGCTATGCTCTGCATGACCAGAAAGTCCAAGCTAATAACGGGCGCACGCAGGCATATCAGCTGTACAGCACACATGCAGAACACCTGTTTACAAAATCCCTACCTAAACCTGGTAACATAATAAAAGAGAACTCTTAATCCAGGGGCCAAGATACAAGAAAATCCCACAGCTGAATGCTGAAGGTGGACATACTCATTTTTCACGTCAGTGTTTTCAACAGTGGGGAGAAACAGCTGGTGGAGTAACTTGCCAGGAATCATAGGAATCCTCCACTATCAATGTTTAGACCAAGAATGGGTATTATTCCTGAAAAATGCACACTTGTTCATAAAGGAAATGAAGAGGGAAGTCCTGTGGCCTTCAACCTGCAAGGAGATGCTCACAGTCGCCCCTTCTGCCTTTAAAAACTCCTCAGCATCCTCCATTTCTCAAGATACCCTCCTCTCATGAGAGCTATGAATACTCACTGACATCTCAAGGACGATCTTTGGAGAGGTCAAGACAATGTGGCAGTGAAGGGGCCTGACCATCCTCATGAGCACACCTGGCTCTTTACAGTGGCAGCTGGATCTTAGCGCCATGGCTCCTCTAGTCCCACAAGCAAAGGAAAAGACTAGAAGTGGAGACCAAGGGACATAAGCCAAAGGCTGCAACCAGAGAAAAAGAATGAGGATTTTGCCTAAAAGCTGGAGACTACTGGTTTAAACATAGCAGCCACTCCCAGAGAAGCCACACTCATATTTGCAAGGGAGCGGCTGAGGGTCCTGCCTGTCCCACAAACACTGGCAGACCTCAGCCAGGGGGAGTTCACATCCAGATCTGGTGGCCCTAGTACCTCTGTTCATGGGACACTATTTTTTTCACCTTACCCAGTCACAGGCTGTTCCTGCCAGCAGCCTCAAAGCTCCTGACCTATTATTAAAACAGCCTCAGAGAAAGTAAACATGACCAATCGAAAACCAAAAATTATCACCCAAATATCTAAGGAAACCATGAGCAGAGGCACTGAGCTACATCCAGCACAGATTTTTCAAAAGGACAAGGATTTTCATGGCTCAGCGTTCTAATTTGTTTGACCGTTTATTTCCAAGGAACACATCCAAGAGTGACAAGCTCCATTTATTTCAATGGGCAGCATATGCCAGCAACGTGAATGGCGTATGCTATAAAAGAGAATGGATGTTCTCAAGCATCCTACAATGCTGTCCTTTCGGCAGACAGAGGACATGTAGGTAATGGAAGTGCAGCTCTGCTCTGACAAGCGACACCATAAAAGCAGCATCCTGGGTTCTCATGTTTGATGTCTCCCCGTGGCAGACCTGCGAGATTTGCTCAAGCTGAAAGTGAAAAATTATTACCTAATACCTGGCCCAGGGCTGGAGAGAGCAGTTGGATTCTTTCATTAATCTACTTTTCCAGGCCAGAAGGACATCTCCTTGGGACATATGGCCACCTCGGGGTGTTAGTGCTTCACCCTTTTAGACCTTTAGGGGCTACGCACCAACCCAGACTATTCTCAAAAATGACATCACCTTCAAATCATTGTGTGATGTGAATATGAGATGTTGACAAGAGTGCCCTCTTTCCATAAAATACCATCACGTGGCAGCGCTGTCTTCAGTATTGTCTCTTCATACAACGTCCTGAAGACAATCCTCATCTGAATCTTGCCTTTCCAAAGTCTGATCCACTGATGCCTGAAAAACCCTGAGCTGTAAGTCTCTTGTCACAAATTCAGCACCACCTATGACTTGATATTGTTTGGTGGCCTGTGACACTTTACTGTAAGTCTCACAGGAGTGGGCACGTTTTATTTGCTATCAATAATGAATTAACGAATATTAGTTATGTGTTAGGACTTATCTAGTGAGCAGTCTGGTTCATAAGGTTTTATTGGCTTGTCAGCAAGCCCTGGAAGTCAAAATAGGATGATTTTCATCCTGCTTTTCACTGAGATGGCCACAACAAAGGTGGGGTGTGGCTTTGTTCATACTTTCTCTGGACACCTTTCATTCTCATTAAACTTAAGAGGTTGCCGGGAAGGAGCAGTGTGAGCTACAGTGCTGTTCACAGGAAACCACCTCCCCTTCTCCTGTACCTCCAGCCAGGCAACATCTCAAGCCAGGTAAAGAAGAAGAGATGTTCATGACTCCCTTACAGCCCTCCAGCGTGGCAAAATGAAATCCCAAATTCTCCTCCAGGAGATTCATGTCCACCCGTGCTGCAAGGCTCACCATCCTGGATTTAGACTGCACTAAGGCCACAGCCATACAATATCCTTGTATGCTCATTGTACAGACCAGAGATCCTTGTTGTGCCATCATTTTTCATATTCATATACGAATATACTTCATATATTTCTCTTCAGCAGGTGCAGCTTGTAGGTTGCAGTTTCACCATTTATGGAGAAGCCAAACCAATGCTGTTTGTGCTGTTGAGGGCATCTTTGAATCCGTGTGGGAATCTCAGCTTGCCTTGATGCCAGTGCGGTGCTCGCTTAGCGAAGAGGCCAACCATAGACTTGTGGCTGGCTGTGTGTGCATTTGGGGATATAAATCATAAGGTGGCTTTGCATCTATGCTGCTTCCTTTGGGACCATACTGATTGCCAGCATACAGGTCTCCACTAGTTGCGAGCTACTTCCTAAGGAGACGGCAAAAAGAGCTCGAGGGAGAGTCATCCTTCCTTTGTCAAAGTGGAACTTTTACTTTCCATCAAATGCACTTTTGTCCCTCAATTTCTGATAGTTTCTGGTGACCTCCATGCCTAGACCAGTTGGCCCCACGTATTTTGAGCTCTCAAAACCAGCCTCTTGCTCCAGAGTGAGAGGTGAGTGTGAGTGGTGAGAGGCAGGAGAGCTCTCTGCTGGGAGAATTTGGCCCTGCTTCTGGGCTTAGGGGCTTTGTTTGCTCAGAGAAGAGCCAGGCTGTCAGCTCCAGCATTTCTGACTGGCTTTTTAAGGCTAAAGATATATAGACTACACCCTGTGTCTTGCAGCTGATGTGAGAAGATTTGCAGTATCCCAGCAGGGAGGTTTGGGTAAACACCCCAGGCCTGGCATGCCCAGGGCAAAGTGGGATCCTCTAGATTTAACACATCTGGTAGCAGAGCAGTGGGGCAATCGAATCCCAGGGGCAGTAACCAGTGCTTTAGGAGGTGTCAGAAATGTCCATCATAACTGAACAGCACTGAGAAGCAACTGTTTGGTCTTTCCCTGAAAATTAAAACTAGAAAGCAAGCCATATGATGACAGCATCTGTAGCAGAGAGCAGGGTGGCTTGCATGAATTAGCAGCTTCCTGGCTGTTATCTGTGGCAGCCTTAGCCAGCTACTTATTCCATCACCTGCAGCTCCTGTGGGCTGAGGCCTCAGACTTACACCTCGGGGAGCACTGCAAGCCAAAGCCCCCAGCACTGAGCCGCACTCAGATAAGAGCTGAAGAAGGTCTTCTCCACAGCTTTCTCACTGAAGTGTGGGATGGTGGTCATTTGATGGACTGGGATCTTGGGTCTCGGCATGGGAAGCACAGTGACCTCGAACTGCTCAGATCCTGATCTCCAAAGAGCACCTGTGAAGGTTACCAGTAAGGTGAGCTGAATGGGAATGTGCCACAGCCTCAGTGGCTTGCATCTGAGTCCTCCTGGCATGCCCCACTGCAGACAAGGATAGCTTAGCCAAGCATCTCCAGAGGCCCTGCTGGGATCATGTTGGATATCCATGGAACCAGTGCCACTATGTGGGGTCAGAGCAAGTGACAGCCTCCTGCTGCCTTGGAGACTTGTTATGGGCAGGGGAAGGGAGATAAATCCCCAAATTTCCCTGGGAGAAGTGTTCATGACGATCTGCTTTTGGGCATTTCTTTCCCTAGTGGGCCAGGTGTCATGCAGGGGGATTATATTCTTTGCTAGAGTATCTACCATTAAAAAAAAAAATAGACAAAATCCAAAATTATTCAGGCATGCTAGTCATTCTAGTTAAGGTCCTGTAAATCATATCAAGTACAGAATCTCTCCCCATTCAGAGCTCTTCCAGCCTGTTGCATGTGGGTGACCCTCAGGGATCGCTGAAAGTGTCTTCCTGCCATCTCTCCCCAACACTTCCTACTGATGGGACCCAGAACCACCCACTGAGCTGCTGGTGGGTGGAAGAACCAGTTCTGCTCTGTCTTGCCCACCCCTCCCGCTGTCCCTTTTTGTGGGCTCCAAAGGGAGCCTACTATTACAGGCTCCTGGCACAGAAAAGTCCCCATGGAAGAAGACAATTACACCCCAAAAAGTGGCTATGGCACCCACTTTGAAGGGATCTGCAGGGAGGGTAATGGGGATCAGGGCAGAGAAGGCACTGCCATCTGGCAGGGGCTGGAGCAAGGTGACGGCAAGAGAAGTCACTTTGGTCACAGGCATCCCCTGACTCAGGCACGAAGGAGCCTGGCTCCATCCAGACTCTTGAGAGCAGAAAAGCCACAGACTCATGGCTGACTCCCTCGCCTCATTGTCTGTGCACTGGAGCAGAGAGGGCAGGAGGCAAAGGGAGTGGGGGAGCCTTTCTGTCCCCCTGGCTCTGACAGGTCCATGCCTGCCATGCACTGGGATTGGGGGTGGGTGGGAGACAGGGCAGGGGGACCACCAAAATAAATGAACTAAAAAACCAGTCTGATGATTCTCCACAAGCTTGGTATACATGATGCAAATTGATGTTTAAAGCTTATTTATTAGCTTACATGTGAAATGCCAGCGGTGTTTTTCTAGATCAGTGGGTATCCAATATTTGGGTGGGGGGAGACGACGGCAGTGGGAACGAGCATGGCTAGAGACTGTATATCCAGAGGCTAGGGTTTATATCATGGGCTGCTCTCGACTGTTATAATTTGTGGCACAGATTCAGTGAGAATCTGATCTGCTGAAAATATTTGGGCTGTGAAAACTCCCACACTGTGACAGATGTCAAGTCCAATTAAGTGACTCGTGTCCAGGTTTCTGTCCAATAGGCTTTCCCATTAAATACCAATTTAAGAGGGAAAAAATGCCGCCCCCTTTTCTCCGAGCCTTTATCTCTTCCGACCATCTTTAGGCGAAACCCTTTGGTACCAGAAGTGGATCCACACACATCTCCGCTCCGTCTGTCTGTCTCGCCCCTGCCACCTTCCGCACCCCTCCTTGGCTTCTTTGCCACTCCGGGAGGGGTGGGAGGAGGAACTGCACTTTCTTTTTGTGCATGTGAGCGTACCTTGTCCTGCACCGCCGTTATCTCTCGCAGCCGCTCCGAACCCGCGCCGAGATTTTCGTTTATTTCGTTTTGTTTTTCTTTTTCAGCCTTCGCCTATTTTCCTGTATTTTTCACTCGAAAGATGCAGGAGGAGTTAGGAAGCTCAGGGACGAATGGGGGTTTCGTTTATCCTTTTTCTTCTCCCCTTGCCAGTTCTTGAAGGACCAGAAGAAGAACTAAATCAAACATTCATTTTCCGACGGCGTCTCCCTCGCTCCTGCCCCTCTCCGCCGGACCGGTGAATTAACAAAACCTCACGTTACAAACCGCCCCCCCCACCACCCAAAA
>VYZQ01050474.1:0-12746 GCA_013400655.1 Mystacornis crossleyi
GCTCCGTGCGGGAGGGAGGCGGGAGCTACCGCCCTGTCCCGGCCTGAGGGAGCCGGGGGAAGGGACGGCGAGGGCTCGGCTGTGCCCGCGGCCGGGAGAAGGGCGCCTGGGGCGGGGGAGGCGGGGAGCGGTGTAGGGGGGGCGGTTCCGTTCGGTCCCGGCCGCCCCGCTGGCGGTTCGCAGCGGAGCCCCGGCTGCGGGGGGTCGAACCTGCCCCGGCCGGACGGGGGTGCCCGGTGTCCGCGCCCGGGGTGATTGTGGGGCTGGTGCAGGAGCAGCGGGGTGGTCGGCGGTCTCATGTGTCCGAGTTTGCACGCACGATTTGTCCGTATGGAAATTACCCTGGCAGAATTGCCACTGTAGAGCCCTCGGGGCGCGCAGCCTCCTGTTAACCCCTTCTGCGGAGGGGGGAGCGTTAAACATCAGGCCGCCTTTCCTCGTGAGCGCGCATAAAAGTTTGCAAGTGGTCTTTATATGCATCTGACTCGAAGTTATGAATGGTTTCTTGGAATTGTAGGAGCAGTAAATCGAGTTATTTCTGCTGTTGTTGTTAAGTTTGTACTTCAGTACTTGCACTGAATCACAGTAGTGTAATCCCGTGGAATACATTTCTGTCTCTGAATGTTTATTTCATCAGGGTTGTGTATCATCTGGTCATGTAGTCTTACGAACCCAGCATGTACAATAGTCAGGTTTCCATTCCCTAAATAGTTACAGAATGCTCCCTTTATTTTTTTTCCCTCTTCTGTAAAGCTTGTTGAAGTTTTCCATGCTATTTCTGATTGTAAGCTATAAATTTTATGCTATTCATCATATGGGGTCATATCCCACTATGTGGAGTGTGATCCCTGACCATACCACACAAACCAAAAATGCTTTTTCACTGAAGCTAATTCAGTACGGTTTGGGAATGTTACATCCATTGGAAACTTGAGGTGTGCTCCATGCACCTCAGGACCTCGTGTCATGCAGGTTTGTGCCATTAAAGGCTGCCCGCTGAAGGTGTCGTGCAACTCAGCCTGAGCATAACCTCCGTTACCTTGAATATCCCCAGCTGATGAGTTTGCTGCAGTGAGACATTTGAAAGGAGGCAAGTTTCCAAGTTAGCAACCTCCTACTTCATTCAGTTGTCAGTCTGTAAACCAAGATACTCAAATGGACCTCGTATCAAAGTGATAGCCTTAGCAATAGAGTTTCTGTCAGAACAAATTCAATTCTTTACATTTTTGTACATGACTAAGTATGGCAGAGTGAATTAGCTGTACTACTAGGGCAAATTATTTGTCGGTCCAAAGCAAACTACAGAGAGAAAACAAACCAATTCTGTGACCTGGTGGACTGAGCTGATGAAATCTGTTCTGATTTTCCAGTTGGTCTAAATGTCGTGCCTCTACTCTGGTTTTCAGGATTGCATTAGCATTACGAACCAGGCAGTGAATTCAGACAGCTGGGTAGCAGTAGCTTGACATGACTTCATGTGTAGGAGAGCATTGGAAAAATGGCTGGGTTAGTCCTGGGAGGAATATCCAGAATTTCTCTTCTATTGCTCTTTTAATGATGGCAGGTACATCTAAGAAAGAGGGAGCAGATGGAAGGGATTAGAAATCAACTGTGTTCTAGCAGAAAGGGTTTTTTTTTTTAATCTTCTTTGAAACATGTGAAACCTGTCACTCTGCAGCAAGGTTCTAGAGAGATGACTGACTGTTCATCGAATTAGATGTGGCAATTTATGTGTTTCCGTGATGGACTTATAACCCGAGATGGTTTAACGTGCGTATTTTGGGCTCATTCATTGTTTAGACATATATTATAGTCTAATCAAACAATAGTGATGGCTTTTGTTAATAGTTGTAAACCACCTCGTCTTGTAATAGCCTCTTGCCAAATGGCTCAGTTTTTGGTAGATACTTCATGGATTCCGATCACTCCATGTGACTTCCGTACAGCAATTTTATCTATTCTTAAAATTTAGTTCAAGTGGTGATATTTTATTTACTGCTGCAAATAGTGAAAACAAATGTAAAGCTAAATGGGATACCTTTTTATTTACTAAATTGTACATTTTTGACTTTGCAGAATGAAACAACTTTTGATGTAAAGGCTCCATTATAAGCTCCTAAAATATTGATTTTTTAAATTCCAAAGTATTGGAATAGGTTGGCTAGTTAAGTAATTCTTGATTAACTGTCTACTTTAAGCTGATTTCCTTGCCTCTCGTTTCCCCAAGAGCTGTGCTTCCTAGTTTTAACCGTAGGGGGAAATTAGCACTTAGTTTTACCTTGTGGTATTTGTGCCTAGAGGCTTCGGGCAGGCACGAGGTTTGGTTGTGTTGAGCGAAGTGCAGTGTCCCCCCTCCGTCTGATCATGGCCCGCACTGTACTGGCAAGCCCTCTGTCTTCCGGAGATAACCACCTAGTTTAAAAAAACACGTTTTGATTTATGGGGTTCGGGGTCTGAAGGATGATCAGCTTTTCTGGTATGTTGACCTATGCATTTAGTTTGAAACAAGCATGCAATTGCCCCATTAAATAAGAAGTGCCCTGGAGTGATATGTATTTGTGTGGTTTGGTTGTTGGACAGCTTATTTTAATCTTCGAGCTATATCTAGTTAAAATGTTGTATTTAAAATTTAGTAAATGTATGCTATACCTTCTGGAGCCCTTATACTTTGTCAGCTTGATAAATTAACTTTGACACACTGAATATTTTTCACCAGCTAACGTAGCTGTTAGTTAAGTTAAATAAAGGAGAAGAGCCCACATGCTCTCTCCATGCATACAGCTGGACATTTCTGTTAAATTTTTCAACAAAAACGAAATTTTGATTGGTTCTTAAAGCTTCATGAATACACTAATTGGTGAATCATCTAATGTGCAGTTTAGTTCAGGAAATATGAAATGGCTCACAAACTTCGTAGTTACAGGATTATGCAGACCTTCTGAAAATCTCGGTAAGAAAATGTGTGCAGTGGTGGTGGTTGATATTTTTGGCTGTGAGAGAGGTTGGCTAAAACTCAATGCAGTTATGCATAGTCTGCACTAGTTTATATGGTAGGAACTCACTTGAAGAATTATCTGGAATGAAGAAAGAATAATTTTACAGGTTTATCTGTTCTTGGGACCTTATCCAGATTTTGCTGAAGAAGTTTGCAGTCAGGAACCTCTTCTGGCTCTGTAACGGGTCCTGAATGTAGTTGCTTTTCACCCTGTGCTTTTACAGTGCTGTGGCTGTTGAATTCTTCAGCCTTAATGTTGGACAGCTGCAAAACATTTAAAGCCTATCTTTGAAAGATTGGGATAAGAAGGAGGGGGAGATGGAGGCTGGCCCAGAAAAATAATACTTCTTGAGGTCTCTGAAGTATTTTCTTTATGTAGCTGTATATGGTGTGTTCAGGGCTAGCTGGAGACTACTTGATTATATGCTGTTATCAACTGAAGTATTTAAACCAGTACTCCTTTCCTGTGAAAGTTGAAGTCTTTACAGTAGGTAAAGAATCAAAGAGGTCAGGAATTTTCTTTTGGTTTTCTTTTTGCTGCAGCAGAATAAGAGCAATTTCAGTGCAGTACATAACTACTCTGTGCAAACTCAAGGTTTTTATAACAAATATTTTCACTGCTCTTGAAAAGTGCATGGAGCATTCCTTAAGATACTGTTGTATTGCAATACATATTGCAATACTTATGGTAAGCACCAGTTTCTTAGAGGCAGAAACTTTTACAATATTTGTAAGTGCTTCAGTGATTTCTGACTGGAGCACATTTACAGAGGTGAAAGTTGAAGTATTGCTTAAAAATTTAAGTAGAGAGGAGCAATTGAAAATAGTTTTTCTGCAGTACTAAATCTGATAACATTTTTGTTCCTGCTTAGCAGAATGAATTCTGATAGTAATTCAACAGTCAGCCTGGCTCCCAAATGAAATAACTTGAGCCTCATTGCTCAAGACTCAAATGTCAATCATAGGATTAAGAATTGTAATTCTGGGATAAAAAATGTCTGGCACTTACTACCTAGTATTCCCATTATCTTGATCAAGACCATGATAAAAACTGATCGAGATAATCTCTTAGACTTTTTGGCCTCTAATAACAAAAATTTAGCTTGTAGTGATTGCTTATACCAGTTTGACTTAATTTTCTTCATGGAACTTGCCTAGCTAAGGATGAACGTGTTTAATGGGGTGGTACCCTGCAAGTACCCTGTTTCTTGGAAAGAACTTGGGAAAGGAGACTTCCACCTCTAAGGTGTCTCTAACTTCTGGTACTTAGAATTTCATCTGCTTAGGTACATCTGTTTTTATATCAAGCCACATACTCTGCCTCTGTACCTTGGGTTTTTGGTTTTGCAGTAAGATGTGTGCAGCGCTGTTTGATTTACTGACTGATTTGCTTGTGGGAAAAGTACCTGTTACTAAACTGTGGTTTTGGGGAGCCTTTTCGTTTGGCATCTGTGAAGAAGGAGATATTTTAATCATTCCAGTAGTGCACTAAGAGATCTTTTATTCTTCTGAAGTAGCACATGGATAAAGTGAATTAATCTTAGACTGGAAATTATCTTTCATCTTCAGTTGACTTGTAGCTTTGTGTGATAAATTCAGTTAAACACCCTGCTTAGTTGATGCTTTGTTTTCTTAAGTCTTTAATTTTCACATTTCTGTTGGGGAATAGTGAATTAAGTATTTTTTAAAAACCTATGTTATATCGCACTTCAATAGCAAATGGAAGTCAAATATACAAAAAGCATTTAAAAGATGGTTTGTGGTTTATTAGTTCAGATGTGCAGGATGAGTAGTTAACTCATCAATTTTATCAAAACTATTTTTTAAAAATTTAACATTTGCTCAGTAAGTTAAAATTTCTATTCAGTTGTGTCTTGCAGTGTTTTAGACTTGGTAGATATGCTTTCTCATTCATTGGTCTTACTTGTGGCTTGGAAGAAGAAAATAACAATGTATTTTTAAGCTGTCACACAGTTGTGGGAGTAAAGTTATTAACAGTTAAGATTGAGAGGTCTGGCTGAGAGGTTCTCTATACTCGAGAACTTTCAACCAAAAGCTGGCAGTCTGATTGTTCCAACTTTGCACCTCAGATAGGCTCATACCAGGCCATCTCTGTAGGCCCCAGCGAGAGCTGTGCCGAAATTGTCACGTTATTTACTGCCCGAGTCCTCATTAGAATTGTGGCTTTTTAGCAACAGACTTAAGGAGTCCATTGCTCCGGGGGAAGGGATACCTGGCTTTGTTAACATTCATATGATTGCTTTTCCTTGCCTTTTTTCTGAAACAGGATATGGGCTGCGTCTCTGCAGTCGCTTGGCAGACCATCAGGAAAGATGCTCTCAATGTTCTCTCACTGCGATCATAGTTAATAAAGCCTCTGTTTGACCTGTCTTAAATTGTGTCTGTGTTATTACACACTTGGAGTCCCCAGAATCTCTGACACAGTTTCTCAGTTTTTACTCAACCAGTTCATGTAGTCCACACTGTTTTAATTTCTTTTTTCCTCTGGGTTAGTTGGTAGTGGGTTTTTAAGGGAGACTGACTCTGGGGTGTGTGATTGGGCGTGGGGGTACAGAGGGGTGATGGCGTTATGTTGTCCCTTCAGACTGCAGTGACTTGTCCTCTCTTAAGTCTGTCTCATCTAGCCACACTCTTAATGTAAGAAAAGTCTCTTGAATCCAGTGAGCAAAGTTTCTGCTGCCAAGATCTCACTCGGTATTTCTGCAGGTTCTTGCCAGCAGTTTAACTCATTTGGACATTTGACATTATTTAAAACTTTGGCAACAAACCTGATCTGCTTTGATTTTTGCTTTAATTTTATTTGTTAATGGTACATTGAGACCTTAATGCAGATTGTCACAGTGATGGTAGATTGGAATATAAATCAGATTCAAAGTTTCCGTATCAAACCAGCTTTTTTATTTTTTTTCAAAAATGTGTGGGATTTATCCACTGAAGAAATTCCTCATATTTATTGTTCTTAAGATCTGGACAACTTGTTTATGGAAGCAAGAACTTTGACAACAGGAGCTCTGGTTCTTACAGGTGTGAAATAGATAATGTGTCATAATTTAGATTTAAATAATGAGATTGAAATTACTGATAGTGTAGTATATCTTGGAGAAGGCAGAAGTACTACTTTTGAACTGCAGAATAATGACTCTGGGAGAGGATATAAGGAATGTGTTAATAAATAGTTCACCTGTTCTTGTATTCTCTGCTGAGCAGCATGTATTGGCCAGACAGGTTTTTTATTAGGTGTATCCTGTGATGGTCAGGGCTATTCTTATGTTACATCCCATTGCAGTATTTCAGGAGTGTGTCGTCTGCCTGTTAGTATTTGCCAACATGATTAGCATATAGCCTGGTTTGGCAATTAACAAATTCTCTCCCATCCTGGATTATGACATTGCAATTGTTGGTTTCTTTTCATAACTCAGTTCTCTTTAGTTGACAATGTTTGAAATGGTCTTTTTCATAAAATCTGGCTTTGTACTTGACACTTAGCATAATATGCACTGGTAAAGTTGTAGAAATATCGTTTGTTTTTTGTTTTTTTTTTTTTAACCCCTATTCAGTTAACTTACTTGAGAAGGAAAATTCTTTTTTTTTCTTTATGAGAAAGATAACTTAGCAATTAGCCTTCCAGTATGACAATTCCAAAATAAATTCTCTTAAGTCTTCCGTGGTGCTTTCATGTCTCAGTTAAATTATTTCTGAGTTCAGTTAATCCACTAGTCTATATTATAGAGGTATTTTTATTGAATTGCATTCTAGAAAAATTTATTTTAATAAATACACCGACTCTTTCAGATTGACCTGATGATTTCCTGTTTCCCTTTACTGGAACTAAAAAGATAAAATGTGGGAATCAGTCAGAAGTTTTAATTTTTATAATACTGAAATAGTTGTGCTGTGAGACGTGAGAAAGCTGTTTTGCCTCAAGAGTCTGTGTTGCCCAGTATCAGTTCTTGTGCGCAGATGATCTGGTTTTGTTCTCTCAAATTCCTTGGGGTCTGAAGCATTTGTGAAAGGATTTAGCATTTCTGTTGGTAGAACTGTTAGTCCCCATGTGCATACAACATGGTTTTGTTCTCTCAAACTCTTTTAGGAGTGAAGCATCTGTTAAGGGATTGTCAGTGGTTTTGTCAGAATGATTGTTACTGATATTCAAAACTCTCAAATAATTGCACTCATCTATAACTCAGAGTTGCTTATGTGGGTGAGTGATGACCACTGCATTGAACAAATTTTCTATTTTGGTATTTGTCTAACAGCTGGGAACAGAATAAAAGAAGTTTGGTGCCTTAAGGTCCAGGCCGGTAGAGCAATGGGTGTCTGAAAGACGAGTAGGCATCTTGTGTCTAAGATCAAGGTTTGGACTTAGATTCAGTATGGCGCTAGTTTTTGAAAAAATTGTATTCTATAGTTCTGTATAATTCAGGAAGAACTGACTTCTTGTTGATTGAACTTAGACTTGTTTTCAGGTCAGAAGCTGGTTTCTGCTGCTTAAGCAGCCTGAAAATTTGAAATACCCTTGCTTTGAGTGTTGTTTGGTTTGTCCCTTCCCCACATATGATGACCACTGTTGTATTTTTTTGGTGACTGGTGTTCAGCTTTTTTCACAACTAGTTTTGATCAGAATTTTAAGAATGGAAAAAAATAGAAATGTACCATTGGTTGTCTCTTTGATGGTACCTGTATTTGAGTGTTTATGGAAATCCTTGTTGATAGTGAGGTCTACAGGAACTTTATAGCCCTGTTTTCAGCAACAGGGTTTATTTGGGTAGAAGATACTCTCCTGGAGTATCACAGATGATAATAGATAGCAGCAACTGCAAATCTTCAGCTTATTTTGCAAATGGTTTTTAAGATAGAATTTATTTTGATTTTAGTCCTGGAAGTTCTTGCTTACAGGCTCAAAAATTATCACATTATGAAACCACTTTTTTTTTTTCAGTTATGCAAATATTTCAGTAGAAGCAAAAGCTGCAGAATGTTTACATAGCCCGTGAATTCTGTATTTTTAAAAATTTAGTCAAATATGAAATACTTGTCAATTTTGCACCATGATAAGCTAATTGTCTCAATGCTAGTGAGGTTAACATGGCATACTAATAGTATATCTGTGCATGGTTGAGGAATATGTGATCCTTGTACTTGCTTTAAAGCCTGTAATAAGTGCAAAGAATCTGCTTTTGACAGTGGCATGTGTAATTGCACACAAGTTTCATAATGGGACACCTGCAGTGGCGGTTTCTGTTTTTCTGAGAAATACAGAGACACTATGACTTTGGGTTTTACTTGGTTCGTAATGGCAGTGAGCAGGAAGTGTTCAAAAACAAACCTGAAAACTGTGGAGAAAAGAAAATAATGTTGTGGAAGGAGATAAAATACCATACAGTTACAGTTTATGATTTGTTCTTTACAATGAAATTTCATAAAGTCGTATTTCCCCTTTTTAAGGTTAGTGTTTTGTTTGACAGAAGTTTGATACTGCAAAGATGAGCGAAGTGGTAGTTTTGCCCTTTTTGTTTAGTAGTACAAATCTAGAAGGAGAATGTTCAGGGTCCATTCTCAATTTTTCCATGTAAACTCAGCACTTGTATCTCATTTTCTGGGTTCTCTCAAATGCTGGGCTTGGTTTCTTCTTTTACTTATACTTTTACTTGCTTTTCTTTGTACTATTAAGTTATAGCTCGAATGCCAGAAAATCTAGTTTGCAATTTAATTTTGGCTGACTTGAAGAGGGTCAGTAATTACAGTTACTGTTTCCAGCAAGTTGAGTTTTTCCAGAAGTCTTTCTATGAAGAATGTGACTGTGGATTATTTGAACGTAAAAATGAGTCAAAAACTTTTTCTGCCAAAGGCAAATATAGGAGTAGGTGCTAGTAAGGTTTTCAAAACTCTGTTACCTAGGTAATCTGTAGATGTAGTGTGAGCTGTTGCCCAAAGAAGTATAAAACTGATTTAATTTAGTGAGAAAGTTACTGGAGTACAGCTTACCTGTAAAACAGAGAGCAATTCTCTGGAAGTTTTTTTAGTTTTCACTCTTACAAGCAAATTGATGTTGAGATATTTTTAAAACTTACTGCCTCCAAGCTTCCTGTCAACAGTAAGGTTGTCATCTCTAAAGTATGGTACCCTGTGTTTTTTCAAGTTATTCTGGATTCAGAGAGGACAGTAAGTTAGCAGTTGTTGATTTAAGAATATGCTGACATCATGGATGACATACCTAAGAGAACTTCTTCTCTTCTGCCTTGCTTGTTTATGTGCCTTCCTTTAGTGTCTAGAGGGGCTGAAGAGGCAACAGTGGTGCTCTGAGGCGGCAGGATGACGTACTTTAGTCATTCAATAGCGTGTGAGAGTACTCAGCTGATGCCTCTCTTCTGAAGGATGTTTAGTTCTGCGGTTTCATTAATCACTGTAAGTTTTCCTAATGCTCAGGATGCACTTTCTTTTATAAAAACATCATAGTATTGCTATAAGGAACGATCCAAAGGGAAACATTTTGCAAACATAGGAGAGTTTGTTGTTAGCATGGAAAAATAGTCTTGGTCTTTGCTGTTGGAAACCCTTGTGATTTGTATATAGCAGGAATTATGGTGGTACTGATACAGCTACGTATGAAAAAATTCTGGTCTTTGATTTGGGACAGTGATGAAAGCCAGAGCTGGAAAAGAATGTCACTGTCTAAAGGTAGCTCTCTATTACAAAATCTCACTAGGTGGGCTAANAAATTCTGGTCTTTGATTTGGGACAGTGATGAAAGCCAGAGCTGGAAAAGAATGTCACTGTCTAAAGGTAGCTCTCTATTACAAAATCTCACTAGGTGTATAGCGTCACTTGCAAATCCCTGAAGTGTTGTTGAATCCAGTGCTCCTAATCTGTGTTTCCTACTCATTTAGCTTTGCACGTGTATTTCATCTTTTTACTAATTTTGGAGTTGAACCGTGTATTTAGCTCTAATGGGAAGTGATGCCTCTTTGCAGGAGCTGAGCCTAGGGCTCAAACAAATACATGTAGAAAGTTGCTACTCAAAAGGCTTTGCACAAACATACCTGTCCTACGTGTGCAGGAGTCAAGTAGATAGGGGTAAACTGTGTATTCATGCACTCTGCTTGTTGTGTGGGAGTACACAGGAAGAAGACAGACTCGAGCCTCCTTGGTGAGGAGCAGCAGCAGCAAAGGAGAGTATCACGAGTGAGGGAAGTGGAGTTCTGTGTCATCCCTGCTGAGCTGAAGCTGGCAGTGTGTCGGCAGTAGCACAGCCACAGGTGCTGTAGTGCCAAACTTGTGTGCGATCCCTGGGCTGTAACACAGTGCCAGCCTGGGAAAAGAATTATTTCTGCTTTTGCATCTTTCTCCCTTCTCATCAGGTAGAAAGGACATAGGACCATGGAAATCTCTTGTGGGAATATGTTAAGTCCTTGCATTCAGAGGAGGCCAACAAAGCTGGTGCAAGGCCTGGAAGCAGTGTCCTGTGAGGAGCAGCCAAGGGCTCTGGGCTTGTCTGGTTTGGAGAAAAGGAGGCTGAGGGTGACCTCATTGCTTTCTACAATTCCCTGAGGAGGGCAGGTGGAGAGGGAGGTGCTGAGCTTTTCTCCCTGGGATCCAGAGAGAGGATGTGTGGGAATGGTTCAAAGCTGCTCCAGGGCAGGTTCAGAATGAACATTAGGAAGCATTTCTTCAACACTGGAACAGGCACCCTAGAGAGGTGGTCAGTGCCCCAAACCTGTCAGCATTTCAGAGGCGTTTGGACAATGCCCTTAAAGTGTGCTTTAACTTGGCCAGCCCAGAACTGGTCAGGCAGTTGGACCAGGTGACCATTGTAGGTCCCTTTCAACTGCAATCCTATTCTGTAGAACAAACAAGCTGAAAAGAACCCCAGCAACGAACAACCAGTATTTAGGCAAAGGTAACTTTGTACCAAGTGTAGCCGTGTTCAGAGGTATTTCAGTTTTAGGCTGGTGCATGTAGTGCTCATGACATGATACTTCAAATAGCTTACAACTGCCCATAGTGGGAGTTGAAAAGTGGTAACTGGACGTAAAGTTAGTGGGCATGGCTGTTTTTGGTTTTATTTATATATGATTTGAGTTTAAATAGAATGTCCAGGACTGCTTATAAGAGAATCAGAAGAGTGAAGAAAACCTCTCCTAGTCGTATTTTCTTACAACTGATGTGGGGTTTTTCCCCTCTTCATACTCTTTGAGGGGTCTTATCTGGTCCTTATGGACTTTAGCTCCTGCTTACTGTAGGCCTAAAAGTCCTTTATTTTCAGTATTAACAGAATATTGTCTTTGTATATGCCCATGTTGCTTCACTTTCTTGCTCACTCTCTTAGGATAGAGTATGCCATTGTGTGAGATCAAGGCTGCAAAGTCTTCCTGTTGAGTCTGTCTCTGAGGCTTGCAGAGGTCACTCTGATTTACCTTCAGATCTTTTCTGGAGAAAACAAGATGACATAAAGTGTTAATGTTACCTGATCTCAACGAGTAAACAAGTAATTGGAATTTTTAGGAAGGAAGATAGTATTATGTTTTACTTGTGTTTTCTGGCTCCACCCGGTGCTGTCATTTCACTGAACCTGACATTAGTCATCACACAGATAACTCTGAGAGTGTCTAGCTGTTCACCCAGCAGTTTGCATAATCAGAATGGACAATTTGAATGGTTTGATTTTGTATCATTGACAAAGCATCCTATTTTGTTATGCAGCTGTAAACTTCTGTAACAAAGAGCATTGCTGCTTAAGTGAAAATGGGAGTTCGAACATGTCATTGTTCCAACTGATGTTCTTCCTTCATCTGTTTCTTCCATAGATAATTGAAAGTGTTGTAAAAATTTTAAGAGATGGTATATTCAATCATTTGTAACTTACCTGATCTCTAATCTTCTGGACTGAAATTCTTCATGCCTTTTCTTTGCCTTTAGTTTAATTTTGTTTAAAGCTTTTTGCCAAAATTCTTCATCTATTTTCAGACACAAAACTGGAATTAAGTGTGCTGGTTTTTTATGTCANGTATGCATTTGGTCAGGACTGATTGCTGTGACAGTCAAAAACAGCTCAATGTGATTCTTCAGAGACCTTCACAGATAAAATTTCAAAAGGCTACTGGGCCGCTGAACCTAAAGGTGTNGAAACATCTACTTGAAATTTGTCAGTGGGCAGCCTCTGACTGAGCAGTATTGTTTTAATTTTACATGAAAATCTGTCGAAATTGGGCCAGTTCTCTTCTTGAAAATTTCTGACCTGGACGTTGCAGTTTTTAGTTTTGTTTTATTTTTTGTGGCAAGCTCTGGAGACTGTGTGCATTCTGTATGCTCAGCAAGATTTTTCTTTCAAGTACATTTCTGGACTGCAATAAGCTGTGCAGAGCGTGGGAGCCAGAATTGTCCCAAGTTAACTGGGGGATTGAGGGGGTCCTATGGCACGAAGTCAACTGGGAAATCTCTGAGGCAACCCTGACACGTGTCAGCTCCAGAATCATGCACTTGTTCCTCCTCCTTTCTGTCCCATCAGCTCCACAGTATCTCCAGACTCCTACCATCATGGGTATTTTGACTGTGACTATGACTATGGTTAAGACTTTTTTTCCAGAGAAGTTGAGGTATCCATACTGGGCTAAAGCTTGGCCTCTTCTGTATCTGAACACATTTGTTACTTCTGAGCATAACAAGGATGTCACTCATCACACTTGTGTAACTGTGGTCCTAGGGAGGGTGCTCAGTCGCTTCACACAAGTAG
>VYZQ01050475.1:0-23169 GCA_013400655.1 Mystacornis crossleyi
AATATTTAACTGTGCAGAGGGGATTGAGGTACCTACCCCATTACCCACTGTAGTTTTGTGTGTCTCCACAAAATCTTCACATCTCTACTTGATAAATCATCCCACCTCTCTTTCAGGTTGGATCCTGAGATCTTCTTTACAGACCAAGTTTATCAATCATGTTGCAGACATGATGCTGCCTTATGTTTTAATTCTGCTGTTGTCTCTGATTGGACACAACTGAACAAACACCTGAGTCATCAACATTTTAAGAGCTATGAGTTAGAGGTAGGTTTTGACATCCCAAAGATGAGATGCAAGAGGTGCTTAGTGGGACACAGGGTGCCCTGACAGTCTTCAGAATGTTTCATGGAAAATTTTCTCATATAAACATGTAGAAAGCAATTTTGGGTGCGCTCATTTGCTTTTAATATTAATATATATAGACTAGAAGTTTCTGACAAAACAAAGGTGGAAGGTGTCTTCCAAACAGGTGACTGTTAAAATGACAGAGCTCATTAATGAATTAAAGAAAATGAACAAGAGAATAAAATTAATGTACTTTTAAAAGAGAGTTTACTTCTAAAATCTCCACAAAACCATACAGTGTTTAAGGCATATGTCAGAACCGTCCCAAGGTCTGGAAAAGACAGGACAATTGATTAACACTGTGAGATCTTTAGTAACCTGACCTCCAAATGGAAGTATAAAAGTGCCTAGCTCTGTATGAAAGAATTGTAAACATCCTGACATAAAACCAGAAAAGCTGATGAGTAAGTACAATATGATAAACATGATGTGAAAATCAAGAGCTGATCTAAGTATATGAATATATACTAAGAAAGTTAGTCTGTGCCGGATGAAAAAGAAAACCTTTCTTCCTTAAGGTACCAAATAACTTGCACCCAAGAAGGAGGAAAGAAACTGCTGAATTCCACTAGTCAGGAGAAAATCACATCAAGTTTCTTCAAGGGAAAAATCCCATCAATTTTCTCCAAAGACAGGAAAACAGGCTGGGTGGCTGCAAAAGATGGAGTAAACCTCAGGTCTCTCCTTCAAGGGAGGCTTCTAACATAATTTTATCCAACACTTTTATTGCAACAGAAAGAGAAACATCTGAAAGTTTGGTGCAGATCTGGTCAAGAAACTGTGCTACTTTATTGTAAGATTATGTGGAGTGCAAAGCTCCACACTGGTGAGCCTGAAGCCCTTTGACTCTGGTATTTTCCACAGTAACATGCAAGACAAAAGAGAATGTTTTCTCACTGCTTTTTTACCTCATTCTGAATTGGAAGGACTACCATAAGTTGAGACGGGCGCTCAGGCAGTCTTGGGAAACTGAAACATAATGGTCCAACATAGATAGAAGGCAACTATGTAAACACAAAACCAAAATTTCACCTTTGGTCCCACAACACACAACCACAGAAATTTGTAAAATGTGTAACAAAAGCAAGACTTCTTTGTTTCCATGAGGAGGAACAGCTAGGACAAGAAGTAATGGGATCCCATCACTCTAAGAGCCACTCGGATGAGATGTTACGAAACACTTTTTAGACATTATAAGGCTAATTAAGGAGTGCGTTAAGCTGTGTGGGTGAGTTGTGGAATCTCATTAGGAATCTGTAGGAACAGGTTAGACAACATCTGTTAGGACCAGTTTCCTTGCTCTTGCACTGTTGGAGCCAGGAAGTGCTCTCTCACTCTGCCTGTGATCTTGCAATACCAGGACTGAGCTGAGGTAGCATGAGCCATATACAGATGGCAAAGGAATATTGCAAGGATCTACCAAGAGCCCAATACCTCATTTATTACTGATGCTTTAGTTCTTGCTGATTTTTGCCTCTTATCCACACCCATGTTCATCTTTGCCTTAGTATGATGGCTGCTCTGGCAAGTACAGATTGCTTCTTGAACTGCCCTCTAAGAGCTATTAGTTACAGCTGGGAAACACAACAGTAGATGTAGAATAATAGTGGTCTACCTAATGTTGACAGCTTACCATTTTTAAAATAATATTACAACTATTGTTATTATTAAGGCCTTTTGCAGGAAGTGTACTGTATTTTCTAAAGTGGTGGGGTGTTTGACTAATGATTGCAAGCCAGTTTTATAAGCTGCTTATATTTTTATGAAGTCACCATGGATCTGTAACTTGCCTATACCTTTTTCTCCTTTGCACTCATACCAAGTGATGCTAGGTCAACTTGGGAACTGTGAGCAGTTTTGCAAAACTGAAGATGAAGGAGTCTTGTATTTCTGTGCTGCTGGCTGTGACCTGGGCAGTGACAAAACCTGTGTTTCTGTGGGTACAAAGCCATATTTATAGTTCATTCTATGGGACACATCACATCTGTACCACGTTTGGGAAGTGCTGCTGTGTTGCAGTGCTGCTGTAGCATAAAGAATAATGATAATTGTTCAGGCCTTTCACACTTAGTTGAGCTGTTGATAGCAAATTAGTAAGACCTTAGCTAAAGGACGTAATTTAAGCAACATCAAATCATGCAACTGTGAGAGATGTGTGGTAGCAACAATAGCTCAAGAAAGTATTCTGTGTAATTGGGTGTGTTCTCTCAGGGGACTGCAAAATCCATGTCCCAGCAGGGGTAAAGCCATATCAGAAACTGATGATTACGAAGGGGCTCAGGTCCCTCTTCTCCCAAAGACTCAAGCAGGCCTTTCATGCTACAGAGGATTTTGGTAGAAAGTAACAGGTTAGATTTTTGATTGATAAAAGTTGGTGTCTATTTTCAAGGCCTCTGGGACATGTTGAACACCTACAGATCCAAATAAGTAGAAATCCAAGAAACTTCTCCCTTTACAGTACACAATTCACAAGGACCCATTATCATTTCAGTAGTAGTAATATACTGTGACTGAGTTACATCTCACTTGTTTCTCCTCATATATCACCCGCTCCATTTGAAAGAAATAAAATCTGCCTTTCGTTTTTCTTCTAACAACTTCAGGTTTTCTGCAGTTAACATGTGGCAACCTAAATACATTAATAAAAAGTGACACTGAATTTAATTCCATCGGTTTTGCCTTCATTCAAATCAAACATCGCAAGGAAAGTTGGAACTACCTCAACGTTTCTGCAGCAGTACGTCCTTTACAGAAACAAGCTGGACTAGGATAACATCAAAGCAAGACAGGATCAGAGTTGGACAGCATTTTAAAAGCCTCTGAAAAAGCTACCCTATTTTCTAGATCTATAAACATGTATACAGGAAAAAACCTAGAAAATGTGAAAACCACTCATGTATCCACAAGAGTCTAATTAACTGTGCATGTCACTGAATGAAATGAGCTGTTAGATGAAGCACCTTGAACTGGAAAGGTTTGGTTGCCATCACCAAAATCACTGCTGTTCTGATATCTTCTTGCTTTCTTTCTGAGATACTTTCTTCACCGGTGTTATTGATAGAATGATACTGGCTAAAATAAAGTGAATGCATTGCATACCCTACAAATTACAATATTGTTACATGTTATTATTTATATAAAATATTATTTATATCATTCACAACTGAAAAGATTTTAAATCTACAAGGTGAACTAATATTTCAAGATTAATAAAAGCCTAACTCTCTCACCAGCTGAACCTGACATCCTCTGTCTGTCTTATTTCAATCCAGAGAAAAAAATTATTTGGTTTGCAGCCAGTTCAGTGGTATGTAAAAATTGTGAAGCAGATATTGAGATATTTGAGCCTTTACAGAAAAAGTGCTCTGTGTTGTACTTCAAAAAGTATGTCAGTACATATTTTGGAAGACGGGAAAAAGATGTTACAAATTGGATTGTGGCATAAAATGTGCAATATTTTTCTCATTCCCTAGCTTCACCATATCCAGTCTTCAAGTGTGAAAGTCATCATTTTGGGATTATTTTTATAATGGAATTTGTTGATCACTTTGAAAGGAATAGAGCAGAACTTTGTCCTGCGATGGTCACTGTCTGGTTTCTCTACAAAAAAAAAAANTTGGTTGCCATCACCAAAATCACTGCTGTTCTGATATCTTCTTGCTTTCTTTCTGAGATACTTTCTTCACCGGTGTTATTGATAGAATGATACTGGCTAAAATAAAGTGAATGCATTGCATACCCTACAAATTACAATATTGTTACATGTTATTATTTATATAAAATATTATTTATNTCTGTCTGTCTCATTTGTATTATTTCCCTGCCATTTTTCTCTTACACATCCTGAACTTCAGGCTGCTAGATGAACTCGATTCAGGAGTGACTGTGCATTGCATATCATGGTGTTCAAGCCACGGATAGAAGTTCAACCTCTGATGGCTGCATATGTCCCCCCCTGACATTACTGCTCCAAAGGATATATCCCTGTTTGAATTCCCATAGGACCTCTGTTGAAACCTCTGACTATAGTTCAGCCCTAAACTATAGAGAGAGCAAGCCTGAGATATGGAACTGTGGGCCATGCTCAGATGTGTGCCAGGGACTACAGGGAGGCCATAACACAGGGCTTGCACTCACGGACCCATTCCCTCATTGCCATCCATCTCTCCTCCCCCCCAGCCCTCCATGACCACTTGCCCCAGTTCGGCAGCACTCCCAGTTTATTCATAACCAGTTACAGAGGGCACAGACACCTCTGATGGGCTTTGACTGCTGTCTTTAGCTCAACAAGCATTCAGAGGGATCAGTCATCTGAGCTTCTCCTTCCTCACCTTCCAGTTTGCACCGCCAGGCAGGAAACACCATCATCAACCTCCTCGGATGCTCAGTAACAGATAAGAACAAATTCTGTCTGCAGGGACACACACCACAGCTGCTTAATTGCACAGAGAATTGCAATCCTCACTCAAGACACAGAGCCAGGCACACATCATCAGTGCTCTGCCTAAATGCTCTTTGGGTCCGCACAGACAGGATAGAGTTTTAACTCAAGTCATCCTGAAGATGTACTTTGAAACTTGAATAAGCTTTTTTGCCATCCTATTTCAATATGGATGGAAGTTTTTTCCAGTCGTAAATGCAGAAGTCAACCTCCGAAAGCAGTCCAGCAGTGAGACAGTTGCACAA
Organism: Mystacornis crossleyi; assembly: GCA_013400655.1. Taxonomy (NCBI): domain Eukaryota; kingdom Metazoa; phylum Chordata; class Aves; order Passeriformes; family Timaliidae; genus Mystacornis; species Mystacornis crossleyi. The sequence continues at coordinate 5,035 of VYZQ01050475.1, forward strand.
GTCCACAGAATCCTTGTCTCCCATGGCTTGGAAGTCAGGTTTATGGCACGAGCCAGTTCCACCACCCAGTTACATATGTCTGGGCTGTGGGTGGAAGATGTTGGGTGCAGTCTTTGCTGCTGAGGTCAGGTTAGGACTTCTCTCCTGCCAAGTCTGTTGCAGAAGAAGTGACTGGTCGGTCAAAGGAACAGTTTAAATCATAACATCTGGACACAGCTGCAGGGCTGCTCCTCAGTGGAGAGAGTCAGGCAGAAAGACAAAGGAGCAGGAAACTGCATTAAAAAGTCTGAATTCCAGGTGAAGTCCAAATGCTTTCTTATCTCTTCATTATCTCTTATCACTTCAGACTGTGTCAGTATTCCAGGAGTTTGCCTGAAAAATCTGCTGTTTATGTTTCTCTGAGAGCCATCCTTAATTTTTATCCTGAACTCCAGGTTAGGGCAATGGGAAGATGTTACCAGGCAAAATTGTAGAAAAAAAAATCTTCATCCAAATGGCACAGATTCCAAAGTTATTTTGCTTTATTTTTCACAAGGTTTGAGGGGATATTCCTCATCTCAGACCAAAATTAAGCACTTTACCAACCCCCTTTATCCAACACTGAAATTGTAAGTAGAAGCTGAAGTGCTATGGTGCTGTCTGTGCATGTGCTCTGCCATCTTCTGGTTCTTCCATGGCCAGGTTTTTTTGGTTGGAATTTTGGTAGGGAAAAGAATTTTAATATAAAAGTTGAGGGAAAAGGCAAAGAAACACGAAAGTGGAAGCAAAGAAATAATGTATTTTAATAAATGAAATATTAACAAAAAATGCTATTTTTAACAATATATGCACAGAAACAGAAAATGCCAGAGCTTGCATCTACAGAGATCATAGAATCATAGAAGGGCGTTGGTTAGAGGCGACCTTCAAAGATCACCTTGTACAACACTGCCTGCCATGGGTAGGGACATCTTCCACTAGACCAGGTTGCTCAAAGCCCCATCCAGCCTGGCTTTGAAAACTTCCAGGGATGGAGCAAATGTCGGAGTAGGTCCAAGGTGGCTTTTGTTTTCACTGCATCAGGAGACTTGCACATCCTTGAGGGTAGGCTCACAGTCTTGTTATGAGTGCAGGACCTAAAGGAGAAAATCAGAGCTCCCTGGGGTTACATTCCTTCCCCTGTTCGCTCCTCCAGGGTTTCCTGCAATCTGTAACCAAACCACAAAAATGGTGCTGATGCTCTTTTGAAACAGCTTCAAGTCCCTCCCGCATTTAGAAATACTGATACACTTTGGATTTGGCAAGAAAAACTTTTATTTTTTTCTGCAGGTGGTCAACAGACCTGGCTGATCACAATCCAGGTGTTTAGCTGAAATTACCCATTTTAACTGCACTAAGCAGCTCACTAGCTGAGGTATGCATTTCCAAAAAAGCATGTGATGGGTTACTCAGGACAGCTGCCCTTGGCCTGTCATGCTGCAGCAGGGCTGATGGCCAACCCATAGCATGAGATGGGTGGCATTGACACGTCCCCATCATTGCCCCCTTCACTGCCCCATCACTGCCTGGGCAGCTCGTCTGCAAAGCCACTTCCTCTTGGTTGCTGCACTGGGCAGGGAACAAGTTCCTGGTGAATCAGTTGCTAAAGCAGGACTAACTCCCTCAGCTAACTGCTCTGTCCTGAGGAACTGCTAACTTCGTATCTGACACACTGTCTGCAGGCTTCATCCTGGAGTGAGTAACCCCTCGAGAGGAAGGCAATCCCTAAACAGGGCTGCAGGAAATAGGGTGCAGGACTCGGTAATGAAACACGTCGCCATGTGCTCGCTGTGGTAATTAAAGGAATGGAAAAAGAAATCCCAGTAACTCTTTATAAAGAAACACATGGGGAAAGGACTGCCCTTTTAAACCCCTCTGTTTATGAAGGTTTTCATAGTCATATGAAAGTTAAAATGTAAACCTGTTCCATTGATGTCAGTACAGAAAAAGCAAGGTCAGTGCCATACGTACTGAGTACACTGCGTTCCATTCCTAAGGACACAGCTGCTCAGTCAAAGGATACCTTTTGTAAAAAAAAATCCCACAGTAAGAGAAAAATGACCATGTAAACTAAGATCTTATGAGAATACAGCTTCTGAAGCTCTGTGTTAGTAATATTAAACCAATTTGAATAACTAACTTACACCTACAAGAATTCCTGAATTGACATAGGTTTAGGTGTGTGAAATGTAAACAGTTTCTTTAAAAAAAGTTAAAAATCTGCAGACCCACATTTTTGTGCTGGGTTCTGCAAAGTCCTGTGCTGACATCAAGTGGTGACATATTTTTCATGCCGACGGGAGCCAGCCTGGCCATGCTGTGTACGCATGGGATGATTTTCATTACCAGGAGAAGGTAAAGGCAAGTAGTCCCAGGCCACTGGGGGACTACAGCAGCAGCCTCACTGGCAGGTGCTCCCATGGGGATGGACACCCAGAGGAGTGTGGAAAAGCAACACAGCCACTGCCATGCAAGGCAAGGAGGGTGACATGAGCCTCCACAGCAACTCCTGGGCATAGGAGGTGTTGTCTGAGCCCCCAGCACCCACCAAATGTGATCACTGGCAACAGCTCTCCCTTTCCTAACCAAGAAAGTTCTGGCTGGGAGAGGTACCATGGGGCTTGGTGGCCTCAGGGGACTGAGAATGGCATGGAGAGCTCATTTACTAAGGAAAGCTGGACACACATCCTTAAGCAAAGAGGATGGGAGGCTGTATTAATTAGTTCTGCAGAAATATCAAGGAGGGTGAAATAAATATGTAAGGTCATGAACTGTCTATGAATAAAATTAAGTTCGGTATTAGAAGGATTTTAACTCCAAGTGAACCTCTGGAACAACAGCCCTGCAGAAATTGTGCAGGAAAACCCTCCCACAATGGAGTTTCAAAGCACAGGTTGATTATTTGCTGCAGGTATTAGGGCCCGTGATGTGAGCTGTAACATCAGCCCTGGGTTGGCAGGGACTGGCCTTGGTGAGAGATGTGGTCTGTTTCCCTCATCAGCCTCAATACTCACTGAAGCTTCTTTCCAAGCTGCAACTGATGGGAATTGAAGTTTTATTTGGGGATTTACCCATGGATGTTGTTGTTACTAAAGAACTGCATACTCAAATAATAGCTGGGGATTTATGATGTGAAAAAACAGAATGGTCTCTGTTCATGAGTCAGATAAAATAAAAAACCACTCTTCCTCTCACTGGTTGTTGCTCTGAGTGTAGAAATGGTTTCCTGCTCCTCCCATGAGGCTGCCTGTGCTGGGAGCCCTGCAGCACCATTGCCACTGCACGCCAGTGGGTTTATCCTTCCTCTTGGCCAGGGCTGGGAAGCAGGGTCACCCCATCCACCGGGTGCACAGCTCAGCAGCCCAGGGAATGCTTATGTCCTCTCCGTACCTACACCTCCTTTCATGGACTCTGTATGTCTGTGCATCTCTGCGACTGGAACCCTGACATTTGGAAAAGTTTTCCATGCTCTCCTTCATGGCTGGGCATTACAAACCTAATAGGGAAAAAGAAAGATGCCATATCCATTCAGATGCATCCCTAGGGGGAAAATTACATTTTGGGGCTTGATTGCTCCAAAAGCTGGTGGGATTTGCCCATTGCAGCTGAGCCTTGATAAATGTTTTGTGGGGGCAATATGTAAAAGAGTCATGTCATGTAATTGGTCCCTGAGGTCGTTGTCCAGCCTGTGCTTTGATATGGTACAAAGAAATGTTCGTGCTGTTCATCTCCAGCCATGCTGTGTTACGGTAAGGGAATGCTGGGGCATGGGAGGAACACCCAAACCTTGGAGCAGCTCCCAGTGGCACTGGCAAAATGGCCCCACAGTCAACCAGGACACGGAGAGAAGGGGCACTGTTGCACTACTGAGCTGAGGGTTGAATTTTTTGTTTGGGTTTGTTTTTTGGTTTTTCTCCCCATGTGTTGACATTGCAGCCAGGATTTGCCCTTAGAGGTTTTGTTTTCTCATGAACAGCTGGACTTTAAACTTCAACATCTCTCCTGTAACCATTTCCCACAAGAGCTGCAGGAATGCAGGCAGGCACCATTAGGCTCAGAGGGTAACAATGGCAAGGTGCTCTTGGATAATATTCTTCCTTCTCTCTGCCCTTTTCCTTCAGACAGAGCAGACAGGTATGGCTTTTGCTTTGTTGTACCTTTAATTCTGATTTGTGCTTCTGCTTTTCTAAAAACACCTGTAATTTTGTACCTTGTATAATGTGTACTTTGTAGCACAGGGTGACATCACTGAAAATGGTCCGTTCTTTATTTTCTTTACATTTCTGCTGTTTATTTCACGTAGCTAAGTTAAAAATGCTGTAGGCTAATGGGGCAATGTAGTTTTGAAGTACCATAATTTATGCCAGGGTAATACTTTGTCTTTCTTTACAATTTTTAGATATTAAAGAGAATTTTGTTTTATATTTCTAGTTGCTGCTGAAATAAAAATAAGAGAGTCCTATGAAAGATGCTGATACGCATGCTTGTTATAGCTTGAAGAAATTTATGTTTCTGTATCAATGCTCCATGGTTTGTCAAAAATAAGGAGGAGCCAGGCAAGGAAGAAAAAGATGGTGATCTCTTAAGAAAGTCAAAACACCCTGCAGCAGAAGTTCACTGCCAGCTGTGCTGGATGTGGCAGAACCACTGCATGGCAGAAATGTGTGCTGGGGGTCAGATAACATTTAAAATGCCGAACAGAGTAATGAAGCTTTTCCTTTTTTAATATCATGTGCACGTCAGTTGCTTACGGGGTATCCTTCAAAAAGATAACATCTGTACACAGTTTCAGAATAGTCTTGCTATTGCTATTTCCAGTTCTGTGATTATTGATTATTTCAACCAGCAGTTTTGGACCCCCAAACACTGTAAAACAGAGGAAAAAAACCCCCAAATATTCCCCGCCCCAACACATTTACTGTCCAAGCACAGAAGAACTGACAAACACGTGGCCACGTATTGATTCATGTGGAAGCACCAGCTGCCCTGCTGGCAGGTAGTTTTTGATGGAGGTATTGTTTGCAAAGAGGACTTTTAAGATCTGTTAACTCTTGTGTCTCTGGTGTCTCCTCCTCTTTACTCAAATCCAAAATATTACAGTGTCTTCCATATAAACAGCGGTATGTGATATAGCCCTCTTAACTATGAGCATTGCTGAGGGGTAGCTTTTATTTCTTCTCCTTAAGAGAGAACTGATTGAGAACTCAGCCGTGTCATGGCTCTGCTTCTCAGCAAAAAAAAATTGCCATGAACTAAGACTGAAGAGCATCAGTTTGGAGCCACCGTCGTAACTTAATACAGCTCATGTTCACTTCTATCAGTGAGTCTGAAACCCCTGTGCAGTCTCACAAAACAGTCTCTGCCTTTTATAATAATGTTTTTCCCCTTTCCCTGGCTGTGCCACCACACTCTGTTATGTCTCATGTAGTAAAGTAAAGTGCCAGGAAGGCCTTCAAATTCCCCCTGCTTGGGAGGAAGTCAGGCATTCCCCAAGAGTAAAAGGTCACAACTACTCAGCTGAATTTCAGCTAAGACAGTAGAGATCTTTAAGTATGGAAGTTTTAGGTGTCTGAAACTCCAAATAAACCAAAATAATTTAACTTAGAAAAGAAGGTAGAAGTATATAAGGAAATGAATTTAAGTACTTATATTAGTGTTCTTTCATACAATGTTCCAGTGTTTATATCAGCTGATGATGCAAACAGTGTTATCAAGAGACAGAAGCGTGCCAGTTCCCTACTTCTGGAGGAGGTCCTTCAAGGCAGCTTGGAAAGAGAATGCCTAGAAGAGAGATGTACACAGGAAGAAGCAAGAGAAGTATTTGAAAATGATGAATTGCTTGTAAGTATTTTGTTTCCCTGCATGCATAATAAAAACTGCTGCCCCGATCCTTTACTTACGAAAAACAAGACTGCTTCATTTCTTTGGGTTTCTCTCCATGTGAAATATTTGCACTTTCCATCTCAGCAGGTAGCAAGCAGGTGTCTTCCATGGTCAAAATGGAAATGAGGAGGTCAGCTCTGATATTTTTCAAGTCCTCTCCTGAAAATCATGTGTCATGGTCCTTATATTAGCAAATCACTTGGTTGTTATTCCATCCTGACCATACACAGAAATGCAGCTTCAGCATTCCTTAGGGACCAGGGGGGCCAAAGGGGGGCTGGTCATCAGAAGAGCACCTGAAGGGCAGCACAAAGGAATTCCAGCCACTCCAGCCAGTAAATTGGCTTCATCGGGGCCCAACTCAAATGCCTCTATGCAAATGCATGGAGCATGGGAAATAAATAAGAGGAGTTAAGAGTTGTGTGAGGCTCTGGAACAGGTTGCCCAGAGAAGGTGTGGATACCCCATCCCTGGAAGTGTTCAAGGCAGGATTGGATGGGCCTTTGAGCAAACTGGTCTAGTAGATGGTGTCCCTGCCCACAGCAGGGGATTGGAACTAGATGATTTTCAATGTCCCTTCCCACCCAAACCATTCTGTGATTCTATGATTGGGACAGAGGGAATCAATGTACCAGCAAGTAGTGGGACTTAAAGATAGAGGCTCACTTGGTGAGTAGCTACAAATTCCCTTGCACAAGAGGCTCTCTGGACGTGTACAGATGGATGCTGTCCTATTTAATGGGACCCTGGATGGAGTTGTGTTTGCAGAGAAAGCAGAGGAAACAGCTGTAGGGCTGCCCATGGGCAGCCATGGTGCTTTGGGAAGGGAGGGGTGGGCAGAGGTATCCCTTTGGGGAAAGCATCAGGGTCAGCTGCAGTACCCGAGGAAATGCAGGACACACGGTGGTGGTGACCAGTGGTGGTGCCCTGCAGCTCTGCTCTGTGCTGATCACTCCGCCTCCATCAGCACCTGCTGGGGGCCAACCGGGGCGGGACAGGATGGGGTCATTTCCAACACTTGCTGCACACCAGAGAGACAATAGCCAGCCAATTTTTTCAGGAAGCTGCATTGCTAAAGGATCCAGCTGCTCTTCTCTGGTCTGTGAAGTGTTTCTTTTTTCTTTTCCTTTACAGCTTCTTAAGAAACAATAAAGTAAGCAGTAGGCAAAGCCCCTCCCTTCTCATGCATATTTTGCTAGCAGGGCAGAAATCACAGTTGTCCAACTTTGTAAACATTAAACTGTTGTATATATTCTCTCATAACATGTTTTTGGTTTAGCAAAATATTTATGGCATGTTACATTACTTGAGAATTAAAATCTAATTGCTTTTTTTTTTTCCAGAAAATGTTTTGGGATATCTACTATGGTAAGCTTAATTTCTCTCCTTCATAGTACTGTCACATTAATTCTCTCCTTCATAGTACTGTCACATTATGAATATTATGGTTCAGTCTAATACTGCTTTTCTAAGGGTTTATTCTACAAGACACAACCAGTCTCTATTTGTCATGTCTGTAGTAAAGCAGAAGGAAAATTCTTCATGTGAAATGATTTTTAAAAAGTAATATATAGGAAAAACCATTTACAGCTGCAAAAACAATAAAAGTGGAAGGTGAGTAAAGGTTATCATAGTAAATATGCTACTTCTTTTCCTGAATCTAAAGCTGTTCTGAAACAGCCTGGGACGTGACAAAGTATGTTTTCCTGATATAACAGAGCAGCACAGTTTAACCAGCAAAGTCTCCCAAATAACAGATTTAGCACTTAAACCTGAGCGAGATAAATAGGTATTAAAAGCTACTGAGTTGTCTACAACCTGCACTCTTCGATTGCGTCATTCCCTGTCAGCTGCCAAGGCAAGATACAAATCTGTAGAAGCTGAGGGCCTGATGTAATTAATGTCACCTGAACAAGGAGCCTGTAGCACCAGCTTATGGTGATTATGCCCTATTCCCTCCCTTTTTTCTGTATGCTTCATCCCAAGCTTTTCTCTTGTTTTTAACTTAGCTGTTATTAATTTCCAATCTTAGGCTTAAAGCGTGGATAAGGAGGTGGCAAAACCAGAAGTCAGTAATAATTTTTTGCACAAGCCACTAAACCACTGAGTCCTGGGAATCACTGCATAGAAGAATCCCATCCGTGCTATAAATGTTATGAAGAATGATGCTAAATATCTGGCATTTCATTACTTCTGTGAGGGAGGGATTAATTTCTAATTTGAGTCATTGGATATTTGTATTAAGCATGTCATGCAGTCTAGGAACAGAAGGGCAACCAGTTCAAAATGGTCCCTGCAAACAAGCTTAGCATGCAATCAGGACACTTCATCCACTTCAGCCTCAGGGGTGGCTTTCTTGCTGTAATTAAAAGCCATATTTTCTGTCTTCTTCCTAAAGAACAGTAGTGTTTCCTTCTTTGTGATGTTTTCTCTAACATGCACCCACAAGAGTTCTTTCCTCCTCACTAAACAAACACATTTTTTCATGCTGTCTTCCAATAATCTCATCTTCTAGACCTCTGGTATCCATGTTGCTTGCTCCGGAAAGTCCAGGGTGCAGTGGATAAATCTGCATTGTGAAAAAGAGGGCTGAAGAGAAAGGCTGAGCACCCACCTAACTGCTGGGGCACCCACCAGCACTGTTTTGTACTGCTCCACCTTTGTCCCTTCAAGCCAAAACTGATGTAGTGGCATCTTGCTGGATGTCTGCTGTCAGGGCATTTTGCCTGAGGTCACACTTGTCCCCGACCCTCTTTTATCAACAGTATAAACTTAGCCATCGACAATCTCTCTTTAAACATCACTTTCAAACAGTTTTGTGCACGTCTTATAGCTATCTGCTCACTTAATGACAATGTCATTGGAGATACTGCTATTCTTTGATGTTGTAGTTTGACACTGGTCCAACGCCAGGCACCCACAAGAGTCGCTTGCTCACCCTCCCCCAACACAGCTGGGCAACAGGAGGGAAAAGAGGAAAGGGTTAACGGAGGCTTCATGGGTGAGATAAGGAGAACAGGAGAAATATTTCAAGGGCAAAACAGGCTCAACCTTGGTTGCTAAGTGAAATTTATTACTAACAAAATCAGAGGAGGGTAATGAGAAGTAAAATGAGCCCTCAAAACACCTTCTCCCTCCACCCCAGCCCCCCAGGCCCTCCCTCCTTCCCACCGACAACACAGGGAGGCAGGGCAGGGGGGTTTGGGTCAGNTGGACCCAGGCCGGGAGGTTCCCGGAGAACTGTCTCCCGTGGGAGGCACCCCACGGCCTCGCAGGGAGGGACCCCACCGCCTCGAGGGAAGGACTCTTCTCCCGGAGCAGCGGAAGAAAATCCTGGTGATGACCTGACCCAAACCCCCCTGCCCTGCCTCCCTGTGTTGTCGGTGGGAAGGAGGGAGGGGTGGGGAGAAGGTATTTTAAGGGCTCATTTTACTTCTCATTACCCTCCTCTGATTTTGTTAGTAATAAATTTCACTTAGCAACCAAGGTTGAGCCTGTTTTGCCCTTGAAATATTTCTCCTGTTCTCCTTATCTCACCCATGAAGCCTCCGTTAACTCTTTCCTCTTTTCCCTCCTGTTGCCCAGCTGTGTTGGGGGAGGGTGAGCAAGCGACTCTCGTGGGTGCCTGGCGTTGGACCAGTGTCAAACCACGACAAGGTGGTAATTCTTTCAGCCAGTATTTTAGCACAGCTAACACTCAAAGAAAAGTGTGCCCACAGCCTAAGTAGATGGTGATTGGTGTTTTTTTCCCAGTAGCCGGCAGAATTTTCACTTTTCCATCCCTAAAATCAGCTAGGGTAGCTTGCTGACTGAGTTAACCTCTCTGACAAAGTGTTAATTTTTTGGAAAGGTTGGACAGCATGTCCCAGGTTAAGCTTTTCCTGCTTGCTTACTAATAGCCTATGCCTACAATAAGTAGTTGTTACGTGGAGCATGCTTTCAAACTATTTAGGAGTCATTCCCATGGGCAGCTTGAAGGGAAACATGCAGCTCTGCCTGGTGCTTCACTCATAGTGAGGGCACCCTCTCATTTCAATGTTCAGTTCATCAGAAAGATTAGACTTGCTAGTGTCTGAGCTGCTGTACAATTGCGCAGATATATAAAAGTTGTATTTCCTCCTGCTGTGATGTTGCTTGCTGTATACTTGCTATATAATTTTGATGCCAGCTTTTTCTATCCAGTGCGTATCAATCTAACGTGGGAGACCTAAAATACCAGTGTCATATTACATTTGTAACAAAGCAGGAACTGTAACTCAGTCCTTTTCCCTGAATCCTCAGAGCATCCATCCTCCAGAAGCAGGCTCTGCCTCTGGGCAGCTCCCAGCCTCTCTGAGAGGGGCTGCAAGAGTGCCTCTGGAAGCAGACTTGAGCTGAAATAACCCCTGAAGAGCAGTTCAGTGACACTTAGACCGTTTCCTTCCAAACTGCTCTCACGACACTTCTCTGAACGGCTCGTGTGCCAGGAAGGGGGCTGTGTAATTTGGGATCAGCTGTGGTGGTGACTCCTCCGTCTCCATTTCTTCAGGTGGCAGGAGGTGCTCCTCAAGCCCCTGCCAGCACAACGGTGTGTGTGAGGACAGCATCCGTGGCTACACCTGCACCTGTGCCGAGGGCTACGAGGGAGAGAACTGTGCTTTCGGTAAGGCACTGCCCCCGTTCTGAGAAGCCCCATCTCCTCCTGTCACAGGGTGTCCCCATGAAACCATACACAGCTCTCCCACTATGCCAGTTAGCATGTTTTTGGTTGGAACACACAGTTCTTGGCAGAGCAAGATGTGTGCTGCCTGTCTACAAAACATCATGGCATCCTGAGGTTATGCAGGCTCTCCCTGTGCCCTGAGCCTCCCTTCTCTGGGGATGCAGCAAAAGGGCTGAAACGAAACCAGCTCACGGGTAGACCCCAAAGCCAGCCCTGCCACTGCCGCCTGCACTGCCTGGCTGCTTGTCCTGCTGTGGTTCCTGTTGTGCCCTGAGGGACTAAGGCTGCAGTGCCAGAGTGGCTTCCCAGGCACCCTGGGGCCTCTGAGGCCACACACACCCACAAGACAGTCCCTCAGGACAGAAGGACTCCAGAAAACAAACCGTTTTCAGTGGAAGTGAAAAGCATAAAGTAAAACAGATGCTTTCTGGCACAGGAAAACCTTGGGCCAGATACTACATTTTTATATCTGCCAGGTTCTACTTTCCAGCCCTTACATCAGTATTTCTGCTGGTTCAGAGGTCCCCTGGGGTGGGAGACGCCCTGGCTGCAGCTAGGCAGGGTCATTTTCTGTATAAGGGGCGTGACTGTGACCAGCTTCTGGGGGAGCACAGAAGGTGTCACAGCTTGGACCAGTGCTGGGAATTAGATCATCTCAGCCTGAGCCTTAGGGAGCCATGTTACACATAATTTTTTGCTACCTATGGGCTAGATCAAATAGCTTTGTGCTAAAGATTTAGGTGTTTGATCAGCTGTGGAAAGTTGAGCATGTTTCAAAGTTCATACTCCCTTTCTTTTTTTCCTGTCTTTGGTGGCTGATAATTTAAACAAGTGTGCAAAATGAGAGCTATGCGTTTGTTCTTTCTCAAAACCAGGAACTCTAGCTGCCTTCTTCCTCAAGCACTACTTGTCTTCTTAACATGTGCAACAGTTCCCCGTGCTGTAGGTACTTAGTGTTTTGTTTAAAAACCCATGGCATCCTTCCATGGATTTGCATGGAAGGCCCAGTATGACCCATGGGCTGATGCTCCCAGAACTCAGAGGTGCAAGGTCTGGTGCAGGGGGGAGCACAGTTTACAGCAAGTCTGTGAATGCTGCAGAGACTCAGCTCTCTCCAATTTCTGCTTAACGAGAGGCAAAAAAACCCAAACCAGTGGTAAATGCTATCAAGCCATACCCTCCTCCACACAAAGTGAATAAAAAATAAAACATAGAGGACTCATGCTGTGAAAAAATACTCCAGGTGAACTGTTCCCAATGTTTTCCTTCTGCTTGTTCTGTTTAGCTAAAAATGAATGTCACCACCAAGCAAAGGTAGGATGTGACCACTTCTGCTACCCAGGAAGTAATTCCTACCGCTGTTCCTGTGCTGATGGCTATGAGCTTGGGAAGGATAAAAAGCAGTGCATCGCATTAGGTAGGTGTGGGCATGCAAGTACAGGGAGCACCTGCTCAGGGCCAGGGTGGGCAGGGCAGGCCACCATCTGACATCCAGATGTGATCAGCCTGCTTCGAGGCTAAAGCGATGAGAATATTACTGGGTAGAAAAAGAGGAACTCTAGGGACCACCACCCAGGATGACAAAGTGATGGTAAAAGAAGCGCTATTTGATTGGAATATTCAAATATGAACCAGCAGAAAGGATTTGCATCACCCTACGTATCACTCACTGGACCACATTTTCCACTCCTGGGTTTGGTAGAGTGATTCTGCTGAACACCTGTTTGCTTGGGAATGAGATTCAGTTGATTCCCATCAGGCGACCAATGGTCTTATAAATGAAGGGAAACATTTGCTGCCATATTAATTAGCTCGAAGCAGTAGCCCTTTTCATTTCTCCAGTCTCATCCCCTTACAAAGTAGGTCTACTAAAAACACAGAAGTATACTTAGACCTGTATCTGTTATTAGCACGAGTGGGGCAGCCAAATCGGAGTTCGGCTGTAGAGCCACGCTTTTGGTGGTGGCAACCTGATGTCCACACTCCGTGCACACTTGAGGTGGGCTGTACATCAAACTGGCTTAGGTCAGTCCTGTGAACTAAGTACCCGTCAGCTCTGAGAGCAGGTCATGTGTGCTCCTGGAAGGTGTCCTGTGGTTTAGCTTCGCCTGAGCAGAACCCAGTCTGTGGGACCCAAACCCAAACCAACTGGAAGTGTGACAAATGCAGAAAACTGTGTGTTATTTGAACCAGATGAGAAAGGCATGTATGCCCCTGGAGTGACAGCTGTAACAAGGAAAACCCAGGATTCAGCATGTCCAGACCGGGCCACAGCCATTAGGTATTAGACACAATTTGAGTACAGGATACAAAGATGAAAAAGCAAGCTGTGCTGATGGTTGGCTGGAAAGGAAGCCTCATTTCATTAGTGACAGGCACAGTGAAACCTGGTCACTACAAGCCTACAAGTGACCCAAAATGTTCAGCCCATTGCTAAACTATTATGACTACAACTGCCAAACAAATTATTCCAATTTTCACCAGCTGAGAAACTGTCATTCTCCATTTCCTTTGTGCAAAAACAGAACCCCAAAGTCAAAAAACCAAGGTGGAACACAAGGCACTTGCAGGTATTAGCTATCTTGAAATGATACAGCATGAAATTTTGATTTTTTTTCTTTTAATTCATTTGGTAGATGCATGTGCATGTGGCAGACTTCAAGACAGTGATAACCTTATACATGAAACCAGGAAGAAAAGTGATGAGCGATTTCCTTGGCAGGTATTCCTAGCAATTCATGAAACCCATCACTCACCCTCACACGGACAGTGCTATCTATTGTCTTTTTGCATTTTCTTAGGTACTACTGCTGAACTCAGAAGGGAAAGGCTTCTGTGGAGGAGTGTTGCTAAAAAGTAACTTTGTGTTGACCACAGCGGAGTGTGCCCTTCTCCACAGCTATTTTGAAATCAGGGTTGGTGCTGGTAGGTGATCCAACACATTTTCTCTTGCTGCAGCACGTTTCAGTATTGACAAGCTAAATTTAAAAAAACCTTACTAAACTTCTTGCTGCATAAAAATATTGTTAAAGGAAATAAATACACTGTCATTTCATTTAAGACCCTCAGTAAAGTATCTGAACTAGAACTACAGCTGCCCCATGGTCCCCTTTACAAGGCAAGCAGAGACAAGTGCCTCTTAAGCACAGTTCAGAACTCAGCACCCATGGATCAGCTAAACATGGTGGATTTAGTGGTGGCTTTAGTTTCATGCAAAAATTCACATCAGTGTTGGGTATTTGTCCTTACTGCTGATATTATGCATGCTACTACACAGCACTAAAAACCTGCCAGTGTATTATTCCTCATTTCCCTTTACTGCAGTGGTTTCGAGGAAGAGCACCTTTAGTTCCTCTGCTGCACCTGTTTCTCAGCATGACCAGGCAGCTTGCACGCAGCTTTCAGGTCTCTGATGAATTAATCCTAAGAGCAGGGAAATGTCATTGCTTCACAGGGCCTAATGGAACAAGTGGAACTGGGAAGACAATGCAAGTCAGCGAGAAGCACGTACACATCCGCTATGATGAAGACACTGGTGAGAACAACATTGCATTACTACAACTTCAAGAGCACGTTGAGTGTGACAACTACCACCTGCCCGTGTGCACCCCTGAAAGAGACTTTGCAGAACATGTTTTAATTCCAAAACTCGCTGGTACAGTTAGTGGCTGGAGAATGGAAGGCGATGAACTCCAAGGCGAAGAGCTGCAGGTTTCATACCTTCCTGCTGAGGACTGCAAACAAATACTCAACATCAGCCTCACGAACAGACAGTTTTGTGGGCACCTCCAGGAGGCCGTAGACAAACGCCTGGCTGGAGGAAGCTTTTTGGCTACTGAGTATAAGGGCACGTGGTTTCTGACTGGTATCCTGGGATCCTGGCCGCTAGAAGACACTGACTGGGAAACATTGCTTTTCACCAACACTGCAAGGTATATGGTATGGGTTAAACAAAAAATAAAGTAAGACACAAACACAACCAACTCTCAAGCACCAAGCTCCTACCAATCACTGCAAGGAAACATATGGATGCAACCAGTGCCTCCCTTTGACTCTACTACAAATTTCAGCAATGGAAGTTGCAACAATGACACGTGTTTAACTCCAGTTTATACAGAAAAGCCTGTTTGTCTTTCCTTCTGCTGACACACAGAACTGTGAAAGTTATCATGCAGTAAACCTAGTTGTTTAACTAAAAACTGATTTAACTTTAAATTTCCTAGAACTGTTCATCCTAAACCTCAAAACATGTTGAATATTTTTCTGTGATTTTAAATGTTGCTAGTACCCTGAGGTTTGATTCAGCAAATTCATGCTCTTATTTCAGGATCCATACAAGTAGAACTTATAAAGACATGGGAAATGTCAAGCTTTTAAATGTCTACGTTGAGGTAGGACTTGACACTTCCATCATGCTAAAAACTGCTTCCCCTCATACATGGAATCTATGTTTTCCCTTGTGAATGATGTCCATGTCAGTTAGAGGGTAAAATAAAACCCAACTGCCTACGACAGAAAAAAAAAAAAGTTTAATTTCTTTTAAAAATAATTTGAAACCCCCGAAACTACAACCTCATCAGTCTGGACAAAGATATATATTGTACCACCCCCAAACAAACCAACCAACCCCCAGGGGTAACATTTAAAATACTGGATCCAGCACTAGTGTTTTCCCCAGAAGCAAAATAAAACAGAGTATGGATAATTTAGCTACATCAGCTTTTGTTCATCATAACAAAATTAAACAAAATATGACCAAAACTTAAAAAAATCCCAAAGCCATCTGTGGGCACCTACCACGTGTACTTGAACCCCCAAGTATTACCGACACAGTAAAGCTTTTGATGTCAAACACTCCTCTAGCTTTTAGAGAAAGTTTGAAGAGAGTATTTAATACCAGCAAGATTACTGAGATTAAAAAAAAAACTGGAAACAGTATAAGAAAACATTATTTTCATTCTGAAGAATGGATTAACACAAGTTACAAAGGCTGCTACTTCTCCCTGAAAGATAAACACAGAAATAGTAACACAAAGTACTTTATAAAGGCTTTTAAGTACTTCGGAAGGAATTTGGAATGCTTTGCTTTATTTCTTCATGAAATACTTTGAATGATCTAGAAAGCCTGTGGAAACTGCCATTTAAAAGTCGGTATTTCATTTCAATGCACTTTGTAACACTGGCAGCCTTGGTCATTCTGGGAAAGGAGCCACAAACAGTTCCTGGTATTTCAGTCCTGGACACGAACCAGGCCATTTACAGTGTTCTTGGGGTGACTGGGAGCAGTTCCACTAGGCAAGCTGAGTATCTGAAGAGTACTTGCATGGCTAAGATGCAATACTCAACAACACACTGTTGACAGAGGAGGAAATGGGTTCTGCTTGCTGACCACAAGCTTCTGATGCTGATGGGATATGTAGCCTTTAATGTGACCCTGGCAGAAGGAGAAAAAGGCAGTGTTAGCACTTGGAGCTGGTAACGCAATCCCTACAACCCAAGCAAACACTGACAAGCGAACCAGAGCAAAGCTGTGAATGTTCGCTCACCACGGCACTACTGTACTTAACATCCATGAGGGTCCAATTTAGGTAAGTGGGTCACCTCGGAGAGTAAGCAGAAAGCTGGAGCCACCACCACGTTTGTGTACTAAGGGTGCTGTCAGACCGAGAGCCTCTCGCCAGGGCCCCCTGCGGGTCTGCTTACGCTGCCTTGAAGAGACAGAGCTCTCCGAAAGTGTTTCTAAATTCGCTCTTGCTCACTTTAAAATGAGGATTTTAATCAATTAGTATTCCATACCTAATAAACTAAATGACATAGTACTTCCTGTTCACACATAGTGTTGTAACGGAGAAAGAAATCTCCCAGTGACCTAGACCACACCAAATAATGTTTCAGAAACAGATAAGTGGTTAATTTTCTTGCTGACACTGCAATGATGCTTCAAAACCTCTGATTTAATAAAAATATTTAGATTTCAAGCTTTTATCCATTCATAAGTAGTTGAGATTCACTTAGAGTAAAAGACGAAATGTGGAACAAAACCAAAGTAATCTGGGTCAATTTTTTTCTAATTTGAGACGATCAAGAGTCTCCTACTTCAAATGCAGAACAAATCTTTTTGGTGCCACTTAAAAGGTTTGTATTTTTAAATCAATGTTTCTGCATATATAGAAATGTCAGTATTGAATTCGTAACGGGAAATTCAATTTCAATTTTAACTGATTCCTGAAAAAAAAGGCAGGAACTAGAGGAAGTCCTCAGGGCAAATGAGAACATTTCACTTTGAGCACAAGTCCCTCAAAAAAACCACAAGAAAACCTGGGATTACTGATGTGTTTTTTGTCATTTTTCTTATTCTCTATCTAATGTTTTTTACTGTCAGAAGTCTGGAAGCACCAGACAACGAGTGGTCAGCACTTACCAAATATATAAGGTTAGCCAAAATACACTGGACTTCATCAATATCAACATCATCTACTTGCATGAACTTCAGAGCAATCAGAAAAGCATCTAGAGATAGCTGATGGGTTTTGAGCAGTAAGTATCTGAAAGAAACAACAGGAAAAATGTGTTATTGAGAAATAATCACTTAAAAATTCTGTTTCTTAGAAAAATGACCCTTCTACAATAAACTCACCTTGACAGGAAGTCAGTTCTCTCAGAGAGAGCTAAGGAGCATATACAATTCTACCCCCAGTCCCAGGTGAAACCATATTAAACCCGCTTTTGCAAAAATACAGGTTTTGTAATGCTTACACTTTCTTGAAGAGATTCCTGTATGTGATGATTTTCAGCTTCTCAAGGATAAGAAAGATTCCACATCGAATAAAGAAGGTCTCGTGCTTTGTCAGAGCATCATTCAGTAGGAGAAGATTTCCTTCACTGCAAGGATAAAGAAATGAAAAAAAGAGGTCTTACCCCAATGAGAAAAGAAATGACCTGACTTGGTAGCAATATGCCTCCCCTGCCTTCCTCAGCCACCCCAAAGAAACACTTTTTTACTTAATACTTTTTGAACACAAAGCAGCAAAACAAGCATCATACCTCACAGACTTTGTTACTTCAGCAAACTGCATAAGGTCATACTTTTTTAAGAGCTGAACTGTTGGCATATGGCCCTGAAAAATAAATAGTGTCCAAGTTTTCCAGGGCAAAGTCAAATGCATTTTAAATAGAATCTGGTAAGCTATTAAAAAAATTGTTAAGAGAAAAAGAGGAGTGTTTAACCAGTTTTTTTGCTACAGATTAAGAAGTGAATAAAAGTATTTGTAAGACAACCCCCTTGTCCCTCTCAAACACCTCGTACCACAACTTAAAATAACTACTGATTTATCATGATTTAGGGACTACTAATACTTAATGTTAGGGAACAGCTATCAAACTTAGAATCAAGATCCTGTGACACCAGGCCTTGGCAGATTCAAATTTTATGTCACGGCTGTATGATCTAATCTACAAACAGAAAAACCATGGGAATCCCATGCATTTCCAAGAGAATACAAGCAGTGCCTCAGCCCTGTCAGGTGCTATCT
>VYZQ01050475.1:23277-43142 GCA_013400655.1 Mystacornis crossleyi
TGTAACAGATGTTTTCTTCTCTATGCCTCCATGCAGAAATAAAAATGTTCTCTCCAAAAACAAGCCACCACCACGTCCCCCCACCAAAAAAAGAGAAAGAAAGGTTGAATATAAAAAAACAAAAAGAATTCTTATTGTTAGATCAGGTGAGATTGTACCATCTACAGAATCAAGAAGAAACTTTGTTTTTCATCCCCTGCACAGCAAAGATCAGAGTGCACATTGACTTGGTCAGACTTTAAATTTAGTTACATCATGCTATGCTGTTGCTAACTCCTTTCCTGGATGGAGGATTAGCTGAGAGCAGAACTGAGCTGCAGGTTTACTGAGACCTGCTAGGAACAAAAAACCAACATACAAGCTATTTTAGTACAGTTTGAAGTTAAGTGTTAACGTTTGGACTCCGGTTTAAAAAAAGCAACTGTAAATACAATGACCTTTATCTAGTTTCTCTAATGCCTCTTGTACACTAGAACTGGTCCAGAAAAGCCACAGTAATTCTAGGCACTAACAGACCCACCAGTTTAAGGCACTCAGTCAGGACTGGGACAAAGTTTTTAGGAAGACTATTAGTAAGTTTTCCTTTATCAACCCTACCACTGATTGATCTGAAAACAACCACTAAGGCAGTCAACAAATTAAAAAAGGAAAACAGAAGCCAATTATCATACCCACTATACTTCCCCCTTACCCACTTGACACAGCAAGGGAGGTCACAAACAGGACCTCCTGTTGTGAGGAAGGGAGCACTGAATGGAAAAGGCAGGGAGGTCACAAACAGGTCAGGGGGAAGGTGGAAAACGGCAGCTCAATAGAGGCAGGTCATAACAACATTCTCCATGGGTAATTTTGGTAACAGGAACAGAACAGGAAACTCTAAAATCTAGTTCCTGTCCCCTCAGGTACAGTGAATTAATACTCAGCATAATCGACTAATTCAGGGATACACAAATGTTAGTACAGCACATGGGAAAGGACAGGACCAAGAAACAGATGTGCTTAATTCTTTTAATAAAAATATGAAGTGATCAAATAGAAACAAGTCTTCACTGATATTTCAAAACCAAAATGCTCTGCCTCATGACCCTTTTGAGATGCCTCGGATGGGAAAATGTACGAGGTACAAATAGAAAACCCAAAGACAGGCTGTAGCTGTGGCAAAGCCCTCTTAACAGTCCTTAGCCATCTGTTTGCACATCCTTCTTTCTTCCACCAGGTGAAAGAAGCAGACAAATTTGTTCCAGTGAATCCACATCTTCCCTGGCTTTTGTGTGCAGCTGATCAGCAGAGAGGCACTCTGCTACAAGACAGAAGTTACACTGTTGAGTGTTTCACCAAAGAATTCAAATATACCTTTAATAAAGTAGTAAGATCAGTTTGCACTCTTAGGAGGGGTAGGAGAAAGGTAGAGGGAAAGGAGGGATGGGTTGGTTTTGTTTGACAGTGGGTTTTTTTTGTTTGGCTGTGTTTTTTCCCCCCTTTCTCCTTTCCTTTGTTGCTATAAATGACAACTCAACACTTTTGGCCCTCTCACAACAAGATGTACATACGCTGGCTCTTACAGAGGTAAAATAGCCTCTGAATTCCAGTAAGGGAAAATCAAGAAAATACTGAGCATCAGTTTCACTATCTGCATGTGTACCCCCTTCCCCTTATTTAGGAAAGTAATATCTACTCACCAACAACATTTTTACTGGCAGCAGGTAGATCAAAATCATTCTTTTGTTCTTCTGGCTTGATCGGTGACAGTGTTCAAAGGCAAATGACAGATACTCTTCAGCTGCAAACACAAGTAATATGAATCAACAACAAAAATGGATTAAAGCTGTAACCCAAATTCTGTGCTCAATGTCCATCTCTAGCTTGAACACATGACATTTGAAATTGTACAACAAAGAATCACACCACTCAAAATACATCAAGAACAGTTGGAGAGTCACACTAAATACAAAATACTACCAGAAAGATAAGTTCTCTTTCAGAAAGTCAAAGAAAATTTGTCAAGGTCTTGATGTCAGACACTAGAGTTACAAGTAATACTGGAATTTTCAGCTTATTTCAGTAATATTACTGTGCTCCTATTACAGAAGCAGACAATCTCAAGAAGTGCTGATAATATGCTCTATTTCCTGAATTCAGATTAGGTTCTTCAAGAGATGAAAGCTGAATGCAATGCACACATCTCCTGAGCTGCAGAAATGTCCCAATGAGACCACCGCATAACAGCATGAAGATCTCTCAGCAGCTTCCACTGATACAGAAAAACCGATAAGCCTGACAGGCAGAACACACTGTTTGGAGTAACAGAACCAGCTCCAGAACAGATGTTGGTCAGGGGCCTCATTAGTGATGAAGTGAATGCACCTTAGCTCTAGGTGCATTTCCGTTAGTGAAATCTATTAGAAATCTGGGAAATGCAGTTTCCACATCTTCCAAAATCAATGCATCAAGAAACGAATTCCACATTACAGTTTGCTGAAGCTTTCCTACGTAGCACGCAGCAACCTGAAGAGCTGAAGGCTCCTCTGTGAAACCTTTACAAACCTATTCTTTTGGATGCTCATACATTTTGTAATGCACACACATAATGCATAAGACTGCAGGGGACTTCACTGACACAAATATTTTAAAGCTGGGCATATGCTACAATTAGAGCTGTCATGTAATCTCATCTGTGTTTCGAGTCAGCCTGTGGGTCTTGGACCTTTCAGTATGAATCTTCCTTTGATCGATGCAACTACAGCTGCACCTTCTACTCACATTTTGAGTCACACAAACACACACCTTCAGCCAGATTTCAAGCCAAGGAGCAAGATTTTAAACATGTCTTACTGCCACACAGTACCTTGCTTAAAGTCACTGTCAAACATGGCCTTGCGTCCAACATAGTATTTGTATGTAACTCTCTGCGCCATACTATACTCATCCTTCAGATTTGAGCTGTCAATTGCTCTTATTAAGGGCTTACAGAGATGGAGCTTGTTGATCTGTTTAAAAAAATTGCATTTTAATCAGAGTGTAGGTAGACAGTATCATATAAAAACAGGGTGGGTTTGACTTAGAATATGAAATACAAGACACAGCTTACCAGACTTGCACCCTACCTTAAAATAAATTTTAAACAGCTGATTCACGAGAAACAACATGCCCCACTTTTTTGAGTCTTCGATGCCTGCTCGACTGTCATAAGAAAAAAGAAAAAACCTGTTAATACTGAACATTATAAGAAAATAATGACTTTTTCCTTACAGTAAATTAATTCCATAGATATTCACTCCATAGCATTTTTAGGATAAACATAGATGTAGCTCTGCTATATATTTTCTCAACATAATGAAAAGATGTAATGCAAAATATTTTTCATCTGCATCAGGGTCCTCGCTCCTGTCTGCAGATAACACATACACAAGCACAGCAGTGGCTTACAATACTCAAGGTGAAAGAAAGACCGGAAAAACCTCACTTTTTCTGCTTATGAAGTGTTAAAATTGCTAACACTGGAAACCAGAGTCACCTCTTTTCCATCAAATTCTAATGGAGCAAACTTCATAACTAACAGGGCACAGAAGCATTAATCATCTTTCCTGAGAAACAGAGACATAATCAGTTCCTCCCAACAACACCTGCTAGGAATGCTAAACCAGAAGTGAGGGCTCTCCCTCTGTAGTTAATAGTCAAGAGAGAACAGACTATAAATGAGGAGACAAGCCTCAGAAGTGTTCATTCTAAGAGCCATATATGGTCTAAGTAAGTGGGAAGATCTAAAGCAAAGTTCATTAAGTTATTAACAATTTAACAATGTAAGTTCAGTAGAGGATCTTTCACTTACGTGTCACTGGCACAGACTCGAAAGCAGCCCATCAGCAGTTCTGCTGCTTTTTCCAACATGTCACCAACTTTGCTTTTCCCTTTCTTCACCAGCTGTTGATCTGCCTAGCGTTACACAGCAAGAAACAACATGCAATTCTACATCGTGGTTCACTAGGCTGCAAAGTTCAGTTCTCCAGTACAGCATTTTATAAAGTATTATAGCAAGACATCTGTCATGGCTGCTATCTCCCAAATCTAGAAGGCAGTCAAACTCACAGAACAGAAGAAAACACTCACGGACACATACCAAGAGCGGTACCAGAGAGGCTTCTGGAAACGTACCAAGCCCAATGTACAGAAGGATAGTCTGTTGAAAATAGCACTGATCACTATTACCTTTAGTATCACTCAGCTTAATGCAGGTCTCAGAAACCTAAATTCAGGTTTAATACCTGAACTGGAGTATTAACACTTCGATTCAAGTGTAAAAAGATGAAGAGCCTTCAAAAATTATGGAATTTGAGTCTTAGAATTCATAATTCAGTTTCTCTCCACAGCTGTAAAGACTAGATTTTATTTCTAAACCATATTCAATAGTTTTCAGTAGTAACACACACTGCTGGGACCTGAGACTTCCAGAAGAAAGATAAAGCATATGTTACAGCCGCAAGAGAAAAAAAATAATTCAGTTGTCAACATATGGGAAAGATCCGTGCACTGACTAATGCAGAACTTCAACGGAAAAATACATCAAGTAGATATTTATTACGTGCTTTTAAAACAGTTTTATTATAGTGTTTGCATTCTCACTAGCTGAAACATAAAGAAAAGAAATGGAAATGCATCCTACTGCAGAAATCTCTGCATCCAAATCCTCGGAATACACTAAGGTTAGAAGATGGAGTTCAAACACTTCCAGCATGACTGATTCAACACTTCCCTTCCTTGTGCAGCTCAGAGATACGGATTTCCTTCATTCAGACTGAGAATTGAGACTTGTTACAGAGCAGTCACACACATGAAAAATACTCCCCGTGCAAGCATTCCACATATGTGGTTTTGTGGGTAAGTGGGCACAAGAGAGTGATGAGAGGATGAACCCTGAAAATACTGGATATTGTCAAACTCTAACCTAACTTGAACTCTAGCTTCAACTCTTCAAGTAAAGTGACTAGGGACAAAATCACAACTCTGCCACTTACCTTGGCCTAGCAGTTCTCAATAGATCCCTACACAAGCTACTTCAATTCATCAGCCTGAGAAAAATAATGTAAATTTGGAGATTATTTGCATGCCAGCAGTTTTATGGGCTCACCAAGGGCTCCAAAGAGCATAAAAAGTGGTGCACACATCTGGAAAAGGGGAGCAGAAACTTCCCTCTTCAGATGTAGTGAATGGTTAGATCAGCTTGGTTGTCTGTGAAACCTCCAATTTCCAGCAAATCCTAGGGATAACATGGAAATAGTGACTTAAGCCATGTGCTACTCAATAAAGAAAATACTTATCCCTTCATACGTTCTAAGCAACTGCTGGGAGTTGCATTCAGGTCCTCAGAACCCCTCTAGTTCCATCTGCAAATGGGAGGTGGACAGACCAAGCAACGTCATTTTTTAATAGGACTGGATGAATTTACTGTGTCAACAAAATCCTAAACAGTGACTTAAAGAGAACTGAGCAAATTTAGGCTGTGTAATAAAGTCTAAAAATATTTCTATTGTGGAAATACCAAACAGACAAAATTAATGAGGTTGTTAATTACATCTACTTACGTTATTAGCAAAAATCCGAAGATCAAGGGCTACAGAATACATAATAGGTAAGGCCCTGGAAAATAAAATCATAGTATACTTAGTAGGTGCAAATCAAGCAATAAGTAAGACATTAGAAACAAGCAATTTATCTTTTTTTTGCTAGTTGGTCATACAATTAGGAAAGTATACGTTAATCTTTAAATAAAGAAGGATGCACTTCTTAAAAGGACAGTTCTTCAAGATCTCAGCATTTCAGAAATCTTACACTACAATAATTATTTCTAAAGTCTTTTTTACTGTGGTTTTAATAAAATACCATTTCTCTTTGAACAAATCCTTCATGTATGTACATATGGACCATTCTACATAATTAAGCTCAGATGTTTAGTTTTCACACTTTTGGACATAAAAACTCAACCAGGCAACAAAGCCAGTTGGGCTTGATTTTAGCATCACTGGGGATAAATGGAAACTATAGGTGCAATTCTGGTTTGACTACTATAGTATTATACTAGGAAAAGATGAGTCTATTTTCCAGTAGCTTTCTATGATGTACTCACCAATTTTCTTCTTTATGTGCCTGAAATGCTCGCAGGAAAGATGTACTGTATTTAGGAAAATTTAAAATGCCATTAAACAAAGCACAGATTTGAGAAACAGCTGCTCAGTGGTACTTCATGAAAGACAAGTAATCAAAAAACCATCATGAAGCTGAGGAGTCGAGTTGCAGTATGGAAGAAGGTGAGCACAGCCATGCACTCCTTTGAGTGGCAGCAGCAGTTAAGAAATGCTGGCCAAAGATAAGATAGAAGCTTCTTTATTATTATCTTCCTCTCTAGCCAGGTACAAACTGCAAAGTATTATAATAATTTGAGACTCTCCTATATTCTGGGAGAAATTAATATTCTATTTTGAGCCAAGGAAAAAATTCCTTCTTAGCCCTACAGAAAGCTGGAAGAAAGAGTATATCTGGATTTTCTTGCTTAGAAACCTAAACAGCTGAAGTGTATTTGGAAGCAGACCACATTCTATTAGATTTTTAAAAACCATAAAGAGAACTTAGTCTACAAGAGGTTAATTTGCAAACAATATACAAGATTTATGGAAAAGGATATTGGACAATAACTGTTTGGCATTTGTATGCTTCTATGAAGTCATGGTTCGCAACCGCATAAGTACACCTGTCAAAGAAAAGGTGCATTAGTGCATCAGAAAATATACATAAACCAAATATTTATTTTTGTGTCCTACCAGGCATGAAGTTTTACAGTTTATTTAAGGCACAAAGAAATATGATTAGAAGCATTCCAAGAGCACTAAGCTTGATAATTGTAGAAAACAGATCCTAGAGATGAATAGGTATTTGTTTTATATAAGCTAATGCTTACTGAAACTGTCACCAAGATTAAACTAAAAAAAAATCCGAGATTGTTGAAAGAGACTAGATGCAGAAAATTATTAAGTAAAAGCCTCACAGATTTACTTAGATGCTAAGCTCTCTTAAGAGTACTTTTATGTATAAAATTCCCTTTAAAAAATATTTATTTCCCTTACTTATTTCACTCTAAATTCTTGTGTAGCTAGTCGGCAGAGCAAGGGAAACAGCAAGCACTGACACCAAAGCTGTGCCGATGGCCATACACAGATGGCAGCCAGGTACATAGAGCAAACTTTATGTGGAGAGGAGAAATTAAGTCTTTATCTCCTGCAATTCTAGCATTATTTATAAGAGTAATAAGTGCCAAGTTTTCAGGTGTAAGCCCTTTAAAACAGGCAAGTAAACTTAAGGATATCCTTCCCCATCCCTGCTGTACACCTCAAAACTGACTTTACATTCCAGGCTCATCTTTACCTCAAGTGGGCTGCAAACATTTCATCATATGGCGATTCCAAAACTTGTTGACACTTCTCCTCTGGAGATGGAAGCTAAGGGTACAGTAAATCAATAAAACATTAAAGGAACATCCAAGGCACCAGAAACAAAACATCATATGCATATTTTGTCATGGCAGTTCTCACAGATTTCTTAGGGTTGGAAGGGACCTCTGGTGATCACCTAGTATCCAGCTCCCGGAACTTTAAATTACATTAACAATCATATCCAGAGTAATGAACTGCTAGTGTGCATTCTGTCTCCAGAACCTGAACAGAGCCAGCCTTAAGTAAAAGCATCCAAAACACACAGACACCAGGCCCTCACAACCCACTGCTTTTTTCTCTATAGTGCTTTCCACTGTGCTATGCTAGTAACTAATGCAGACCTGGTCAGAAAGGACATTCAGAACTGTATCTATCCAGAAAGCAATTCAAAGTGGAACACAAAGAGCCAACCAGAAACCAAAAAGTATATATAGTATCCTTGTAAGAAGAAAAGGGAAGCAAACCTACAAGGGGATCCTCCCTCAGCCTGCGAAACAGATTTCTGAGGTTTCCCTTCAATGGAAAGGAACCAACGTGCACAGCTAGAAACACTGGAAGTAAAACAAAGGTCAAAAAACAGATCCTCACCTGTAGCCTTGGGTTTGCAACATGTGGATGTTTAAATGATACTAATTCTGCACAAAATGTTCCATCTCTGGTCTCAATGGCTTCTTGCACCTATCAAAGTAAGCAGTCACATTACAGAATAAAATCCAGCAACAGGCACACAACATATTTACACAACTACAGAAGCCACCATCTAGTTACCATTGTTCATCCATATAAATATGAAATCAATTGTGAGCTTTTCAAGGTTTAAAACGGAATAAATAATTTTGTATTCCCAATACACCTGTTTTTCAAGAAGGTCTCAGGGAGAAGGTAGAGAGAACACCACTGTGGTTTTTTCTTTATTTGTAGGATGCAAGCATATGTATGTACACGGGTTTAGTGTGGTAAAACAGCAGTTGAGAGGCAGATTTGGTTAAGCTTTTTAAAATCCCAGTTGGACTTACAGGCATCCAACATATACGTGAAGGAGCAATCTTTGAGTAACGCTTCAAAATGAAGACATTCAAAATGAAGATTTAACATGTCGATATCATTTCAAAGGCAATATCTGCCATAAGACTGATAGTTTATTTATACAGAATGCTTCTGAAACCTGCTAAGACTGTAAATATTATATTCTGTGGGAGAATGGTATAATTCCGCTTCCTGCTAAAGATAACTCCTTGTTAAAATTAGTCTGTCTGGCCAGATTATTGTGAATGAAGGTGGAAATTTCTTCACTTATGGAAGTAGTTTTAGGTATTACTTCTTAGGAGTTCCTTTCCCACTGCTTGTGTTTTATGTGTCATATTTTTGTGTCCCAATACGAAAAAAAAAATCTTTTTGATGTATGGAAAGCTCATACCAAATGGGAAAACACACCATAGACTAAAATAGCAACAAAAGATGGGAAATCAACTGCTTAATCTCTTTCAGAAATTTGTGTTTTATTTCTTTTATTTCAGGAAGAGATAATTTTATGTTTTCTAGACAGTTTTTCATATTTAATGTTCAATGGACTGTCAACTGAACACGATGCAGACTTTTCAGAGCAGTCCTGCTGTCCTGGGAGATGCTCCGTTTTTGGAGACTAAAACCCAAACAATTACTCCCTTCTTGTGCTTTCACTTAATTGGCTTAACTGATGCCAGATGAAGTAAGATGGTAACAGTGATGAGATTACGACAGTCCAGCAAGAACCATCCAGAGTGGACACACAGAAAGCTTGTCACTGACAGCTCCGTCCAGCTGGTATCCCTGTGGCTCCGCTCCTGCCTCTCCATCCTCCATCTCAGAAGTGTGCGTCCGCACTTCTGGACATCTCAGATCCCTGCATTTCTCGAATCCCCGAGCTGCCCTTGTTCTTGGACACGCACACAACCTTCCGTGGCGGCTCTTACACATAAATTACCTCAGAAACCTCCACACTTTTCAGGCATTCCAGGTGTACATCCTTGGCACTCAGACGGTGAGCTTCACACACGCTGAAGAAACATATTTCGCCACCACATCACGCATCCTACGTGGATGTATTTCTTAACCAAGGCAGCATATTTACAGCAAAAAACACACCCGCATACTCAAACGGAGCCCACAGATTGATTTAAAAAAAAAAATCTTGCTTACTTGCTGCAGGTACTGATTTATGGTGATGTGCGCCATTAAAGGGTAAGGATATGAGGCGGGAGCCCCACACCTGTCCCACCCTGCGAGCCCCGGAACTCCCGGAACTCCCTCAGCGTTTCCGGATCCCGGCGCATCCGACGGCGGCGGGAACGGCCCCGAGGGTCACGTGACAGCCACCACCCGAGTCTGACTAGCCCCTGCCCCGCCCACCGCAGGGAGGGGGCGTGGCTTCACTCGGGTAGCCAATGGGAGTGAGCGATGGGCGGGGCAGAGGGCACGCGTCAGCGGTAAACCGCGTGCGCTGGGGCGCGCCGTGCATTCGTGGGTGGTGGTCGCTTGTGAGGGGTGGAGCTGTTACTGTGTCCTCTGCTATTCCTCAAGCCCTCGGCTTGTAAAGGAGGTGGGCTGTGCTCGCCCTGTGGCAGGATACCTCAGTTATTTTCCCGGGAGAGCACTGGAGGCCCGCCTCCCCTCCCTTCTCGCTACCTGCGCGGCCCTCGGGGAGCGCTGGAGAGGGGTCTCCGCGAACTTGGGTCGAAAAAGTTGAATCGAGCATTAAACTCCCGAACAGGTTGACTCCTAAAGGCATTCACGCCAGGGAGGTGTGTGAGACAAGGACACGTTCCGTGCTCGCGCAGGCTGGGCTCGGTTGGGTTTGGGGGTGCCGGTGGGCAGGGCGCAGGCGGGCTCTCGGGCTGCTGGCTTTTGTGGGCGGGAAGCGCGGCTGCTCCTTGGCTTCGGTTCCGGCCGCCCTTCGGCGGGTACCAACAAACACAGCCAGGGCAAGCGGGGGTCACCGAGGGGCTGCTGCCGCCCGCGGGAGGCCGCCCCGGCCCAGAAGCCATCTTGTGAGCGGGGCTGGCGCTGCCCGAGCGCCGCGGGCCGCCCGGACCCGGGAACGGACTCGAACCCGGACCCGCACCCGAGCCGGCCGCCCGGGCGGGCGGAGGCGGGCGGGCTGCTATCGGTGCCTCCCGGGCCGGCGGCACTTGGCAGCCGCCCCCGGGCAGTGGGGGAGGGCGGCTGGGTGGTGGAGGAGGAGGAGGGGAGCGGAGGCGGGGACCAGCCAGCCCCGGCCCGGCCCAGCCCAGCGCGTTGCCCCAGCCGGACACGGCGCCCGGGGCGGAGATGGCGGACGAGCCGCAGAAGAAGCCGCACTTGTCGGCCTTGGTGGGACACACGAATGGGCTCACCAAGCCCGCCTCGCTGGCCGCCACAGCCACCCGCGCCGCGGGAGGGGGAGGAGGAGGCGGAGGCGCCACCGCCTCCTCCAAGAAACTCGTGATCAAGAACTTCAGAGGTGGGTACGGGGCAGGCCGGGCCCTCTGTCCTGGCAGGTGCGCCCGGCCCGATCTTTGTTTACTGCGGCCCCGGCGGTTCCCCGCCCCTTGCCTGCGGCCGGGCCCCGCCGCTGTCACCCGCCCCGCCGCTGTATCGGGGCGAGGGGCGGCTGCCGCTGGGCTGATAACGCCGCGGGGCTGATAACGCTGCCGGCACCGTGCCCGTTTAAGGGCTCCCGAGGACACGCGTGGGGCTCCGTGCGCGGGGGCAGCGGCCGTAGGGAGCGGGCAGGAAGCCACCTTAGTGTCAACGCTGATTAAAGCCAGGCGAGGGTGGTTGTCTCGCTAAAAGTAACACGGGCGTCAAGCACAGCAGCCGCGGGGTGAAACGCGTCGTGCAAAGGCTCGGGTGGAATTAGTGACCCCTCTGAGTGTGCCAGAGTTACAAGGCCAAGCGCAGCGAGGCTTGGCAGAACTTGATGGAGCAGCAGGGAGACAGAGATTGCTGCAGGCTCCCGTTGGGTGGCTGTTCTTAAACTACCTGTACCTTGCTTCACAGAAAGACCCAAATTACCCGATAATTATACTCAGGACACCTGGCAGAAACTTCATGAAGCGGTGGGAGCAATACAGAGTAGCATTTCTATTAAATACAATCTTGAAGAGCTCTACCAGGTAAGCCACATAAGGTTTTGGTTTCGTTTTTTTACAAATAAACTGCTTTGGCAACATTTAACATAATGTATTTTGAGTTGTTAAAAGCTGATCAAATACTTTGCTACATACTCTGTTTCTAGTCAGTTCGCAGTTCTACGTATCAGTTCCTCGGAGAGCTACCAGGATCTGAGCCCATGAAAGAGCAGTTTATGTTGGGAGGCACACAAAGCTATTCCTGGGCAGGGCTGAGATCTAAGTCTTAATGTCTTCAATACTCTGCCCACTCAACATGCTGAAAACAGGATGTTACTCTAATAGGGATAAGAAGTGATATACTGTATGATGGTTTTTGTACATGCTATGGTCTCTTGTAAATAGAAAGGTTAAAATATTTGATGTTATTAGATTATAACATTACACTTCTATACCTTTTGGGGGAATTAAAAAAGAATCTTGATTGAGCAGGCAACAAACTGTCACTCACATTTCAGATTACTATTGCATTTTCATAACAATCAGGATCTTAGTTTTTCTTTTCAAATGGTGAAAAAGAATTTCTGGCACACCTGGACTACTGGAGCAGGGGCTAGGGAGGGCAAAAGAGTGATGGACTCCTGAGACATTTCTCTCTACTTTCTCCAATTGTGTGGTTTAGTTCTAAGTTATTTTAGATGTATGTGATTTGAGGTATTTAACTGAGGTAGTAACTTTTTACAGTGATCATGTTATAAAAAATTACTGATGCGCTAAATTGTGCTACATAGCATAAGTTAGTTATGAGTTTTCTGTGGGTACAGGTGTTTGATCTGCAGATTGATGTCCTTGCCAGATCAGGATTGAAAACATTAGTATGCACACCTAAAATTTTCTAAATGTTTCGTTGAGGTGCAAAGGGCAGACTGTGAGAGAGAAGGCCAGTAGTTCATACTGGGTCTATGTTCAGGAAAATCAGGATGGATTTCAGAACTGACTATACTTGTCTCTTTAGTTAGGGTATGTAATATATGGGTCTAAAATGGCTGATTATGTAAATGTATATAGACTTTATAGACTATAATTTATTTCCTTTAAATAGAAAGCTTGTAATATATTCATCTCTTAATACTTGCAGATTTGCAGCGTTTGAATGACATAATGCATTTTATTGTTTTAAATTCAGCATTTGAATTGCTCTTTCATGTCTAGCAAAAAAAAAAAAAAAAAAAAAAAAAACAGCCCACAGATGCTTTGAGTGTTACCTAACTTGTTTTCAGAGGCTCAGAAATGAGATTATAGTAATATGGCTATGAAATCACTAGGGTACACACTTGAGTTTTGGCAGAAGAGGAGAGAGATTTCAGATAAGCTGTGAAGGGAGAGCTGTACTTCTTGCTTTTTCTCTTCACCTGCTTATTTGTAAAAGCTGTGCAAGGTTGGTCGAATAATGTGTAACGCAGCGAATCAGGAAGATTTCTGCACAGTGGGTGGTGGTGCTCAGGGTGCTTGTGCATTGACAGGTACTTACTCTCCTGCCAGAGGAATAAAAGATGAGGTTCAGCATCCACTGGAAACCTGATCTGTATGTACGGACCATTTTAACTGCCTGTTGGTGCTACCGAGTCATCTGCAGGGGAAAATATCTCTGAGTTCATCATTTCTTACTATCAGGCCTTTTTGGTTGGTTTTTTTGAGTCTTTATCTGACATTATGGGAGGAAGTGAGAGGCCTGCTAGAGTTTAGTGCACCGAGCAGGCTGGTGTACCAGCCTGCAGTTGAACCTTCTGATTTATGTATTTAATTTGGCACAGTGGCTGTGGAGAAACTGAAAAACAATGATGAGGCTGTGTGGGAAGTCTGAAGGATACTCCTTTCCAGGCATTAGAGGCAGCATGGAATCAGGCATGAAGGTGCTTGGCAGAGACGTAGTCAGCAATGGGAGGGTGGCAGCCAATTTTTTTGTGACTAAAATAGAAATAATATCTGGGATTGGGGGTAGATTGCATAGATTTTGATAGGAGTAGCTTATACTTGATGGGATAGAGAAAGTGGGGCAGTACAAAGAACTGCCGAATGAGGAGTGAGTGATAAAAATAATGGAAAAAGAAAATTACCTTTGCAGCAAGGTCCTAAATAACCTGAAATGGGGTAGCACTGCCCTTCTGGAGGACATAGAAGAGGACAGTGTAGTAGCAAAGGAAAGACAGGAGAGCAGTGAAGGAAAAAATTATGAGTCCTGACTAGACTTGTATTTAGATGGGTGGATAGGAGTGGCTATGACAGTATCTCCAAAATGATTGTCTGAATACTGTTTCTTGCAAGTTATCGTTTTACTTTAAGACCAGATGAAAAACATACTATAGGCACTGTGTTAAAATTTTGTTTGTTTGCATGCTTTAATGTTGTATCAAAATTGTGGAGGCCATTTTTAATGTTCATTTAAATAAAATTGGATTAGGTCGGTTAGAATCCTCTGGAGCAGAGGAGAACATTCTTGGGTCAGTTTTAGTTGCCCAGGTGACATAGTGCTTTAAATCCTTGGCAGTGTTCTCTGCAGTATTGCCTCATAGTATAAAGGCAGTTGATATTAATATAGTGACCACCGGAACATTTTGGGCAGCATTGGTCTGCTTAGTTAACTAAAGATAAATACTCAACTAAATCCTATGAGCTCCCAGTAAATTAGTTCAAGTCTTTATGTAATGGTTAGTGTGGGGTTGGTTTTTGGGGTTTTGTTGTTGTTGGGGATTTTTCTTAATTATTTTTCCCCTCACTTTATTTACCTTAGCATGAGTATGTGAATCAGTGGAAATATTTGGGAAGAAATAAGTTGATAAAAGACAGTAAAGTAACTGTACTCATTTACCATTTAGACAGACTGGTTGAAATGTCTACCTTAAAGTTACTAAGAAATTGAAATATTTGGTATGATTGTGTTCCTGCCCCAAAAAAGCACTTATGTGCATACTGAAGGATGCACAAAATGGACCTTCTGGAGGAGTTCTACTGCTGAGCAATATTGAAGGAGGCAGAATTCTGGTAGTGTTTAACAGGACATCTGAAATACGACCCAGATGGTGATGGTGGATCTTGTTTGTACACAAAATCTAGCAGAATAAGAAGGGACCAAATTCAGAAAGGACTCCTGAAGTGTTAATTTTTCTGCATAACTTTATTTTGATGTGTTGATTTAGTGTACAGCGTGAACATGTAATGCTGATTTTTTTTTTTCCCCCTTTGTTGTCAGCCTTAATTATACAGACACAAAAATTTAAGGGTATTTTTGTCTCATGCATAATCCTTTTTTTTGGTTTTTAGGCTGTTGAAAATCTCTGCTCCTACAAAGTCTCTGCTACACTCTACAAACAGTTGCGACAAGCCTGTGAAGAACATGTGAAAGCACAGATCCTTCAGTTTAGAGAATATCCTTTTGTCATGCGCAGAAGTGGTTAGAATGGTTAGTTTAAATCATTATTTTTTTAAAACAACACTTTGCAAAAATGACACTGATAACTGTCAATGTGTTAAAGAGGTTCTTTGACCACTTACATGTTTTTAAATCAGTCACAGGCAACTTTAGTCATCTGGGTGAATAATTTTTGTGTATTGATGTCTAGCATGCTGATAAGAATTTATTTATCATTTTAATAGGGATGCAAATTTTACACATAACCTAGAAAATGTCAATATCACTGTGAGATCTCTCAGTAGGTATTAATTTCTGTGGCAGGTGAGTAGTGGAGATGCTTATGGCAGCAGTAGCTTAAAAAAAATCACAGTGATTGTCAACAACAGTAGAAGAATTTTCAAACATAGTACACCTGTTTGACCAGTAGTTATTTTTGGTCAACAGTGATGTATCACAGAGGCATTCAACAAGCCTTCATGTATCTTATGTGTACTTTGGGAGGTTCTTGGAAGAGAGCTCTAAGTTGAGGAGATCATTTGGCTGTCTTGGGATGCATGGAAAGATGAAATTGGATGGTTAATTTCCCCATGGTTTACTGAAGTTACATTGCTGGACTTTTCTTCTGGCTGAATGGGTCATAGAAGTGCCTGTAGATCTTTTGTGGACACCTGGCTGTAGCCAGCCCTATTTCCTGAATCCAGTCAAGCTTTGCGTGCTGAGAAGGTGCTTTATATGATAGGTGTCTTTTGTGTAATAGCCGCGGGGTTGCACTTGCTGGAGCAGCAGATGAATAGTCCATGTCCACCTTGCTGCCCCCATATTCCTAGAAAGTGCCTTAGCAAGGAGATGCTGGATAGAGAGTGCCCTGTCGAACAGATATTGCAGCGCTGTGGCTGCTGGCGTCATTTCCCTGCTCTCTGTATGGATTTTATTAGCAGAAAATGACAGGATAAAGTAGAAAGAAACAAGGGGCCAGGGCCCAGAAAGAACCTCCTTTCCAGGTGAATGCTTTAAATGTGCTTTGGATTGTGACTCTCAGTTTCTTGGTTCACTGCATTCCCCAGGTAGGTGCCTACACTCAGAACAATTTGGGGTTTTCAATGTTACATAGCACCAACATGGTTTTGGGCTATGTGGTTTTGTTTTTTGTTGGTGGTTTTTTGAGCCCCATTCAAGGCATCTGGCTTCTACACAGCACGTTAGTACAGTAGTCTTAAACGTACCTGGTCTTTGAGAACCAAATCTTAGTCTTCCTTAAAGCAGTGTACAACCATCTTTTGCGTTCCTGCTTTTTCAGACTTTACATGATGTTATGAAAAAAATGTTTTAAAACTAGTGTTTTCAAACTTTGCTTTCACCTTGCCCTCTTGACAGGGTGATGGTGGACCAGAGAGTTGAAAATTTCTTATTTTACCGGTGTACCACTTTGTATCCCAAGGACATGTGATCAGATTAATCTGATTTGGCCAGAATGAGTTGGAAATGATAATATGCAGGAGAGGAAGGTAAAGCCTCATTTAGATTTACTTGTGAGACACATGAGAATTCTGTTATTTGTAAGTAACAGTTGGATCTGTTGTGTAATGAAGAAAATTCTGTAGATTACTTAGGGTGACCTGGAGATGTATATGAAAAGAGTGGTATTTGGATTTGTTGAGGATTATTTAGAACTGTAAC
This sequence comes from Mystacornis crossleyi, assembly GCA_013400655.1. Taxonomy (NCBI): domain Eukaryota; kingdom Metazoa; phylum Chordata; class Aves; order Passeriformes; family Timaliidae; genus Mystacornis; species Mystacornis crossleyi. The sequence goes on from VYZQ01050475.1 coordinate 39,936, forward strand.
TGCTTTTAAGAGATTAGGGTCACTCCTGTTGTGCACAGTGTGAACTCATTAAACAAAATAAATAACCTTTCCATCCCTCTCACCTCAGTTGGTGACAAGTGTGTGTTTGATGGTGGGATTTCTTGTTTAAATCTATATTAAGGTTACACAGTACAGCCACTAGATGGTATTACTGAAGAGCTGTGAGTGTTATTCCTTGAAAACACAGGGAGGCCTTTTGGAGAACTGCCAGCCACTGTGCTGGGCAGCTCTGCAATTAACGGTTTATCCCTGGCAGGCACAGTAGCATTGGAATATCCATGGAGCAGCTTTGCCTAATGGCTGGCAAAGATCATCTCCAGAATCTGGCCTCTAAAGATACTGGCAAACTAGTTTTCCTTAATGGGTGCTGTACAGATTCTCTGGATAGTCTTTTATTTTTAAAGAAGATAAATAAATGCTGGCAAGATCATTGCAGACAAATGGTAAGTTGAATGTTTGTTCAGAGTACATATCCTTGAGGTGTGAAATCTGGCTAAAATGAGTTTGTCAGAGTTTTAACCTGGGACTGCACTGCACCTTCTCCTCCAGGTTTCAGCATTTCTTTTCACCTTCCCCTTTGCTGGCTGAGGGAACTTTTGTTGTTGACATGTAGATTCTGTTAACTCTGGCTTTCACAGGCTTCATACAAAGTTTGAACATCACTTGGAAGTATACTGACACCTTTTTTCCTATTGGTGGAAAGAAAAACTAACCAAGAAATGCTGAAGTTGTTTGCTGTTCATAATTTTAAGTAATTGGAGAATCTTTGCTTTTAGATAGCTCCAAGAACTAGGTTAACTTGTGAGGTTTTTTTCTGAAGCAGAGATGATTATCCTGACTATAGAGCTAAGAAACAGAAAGGATAAAGAACTGAAACTTGCTTTCTGTCTGCCTTTCCTGTCTTCTACCTCCACAGTGATTTATGTTACAGAAAAAAGTCCTCTTTGAAACACACTCTATGAGAACTGTGCCTTTAAGAAGGCATCATTATAATTCCAAACAAACATTTTACAATGAGTTTTTAGGGCATTGTCACTTAGCTTTGGCTGCAGATGCCCCATATGGTTGAATTTCTATTTTCATTCCTTGAATCCACTGTTCTTTCCTGTGAGGGTTCGGCAGAGGTCTGTGATTTTTATCTGAATTAAAAATGGAAGGTGTTAGGGAAACTGTTTGAATTGAGCAGTCTGATGAAAACAAGAGTTGAAGATACTGCCTTGAAAATGTAGTTTACATGTAGAACCAGTGTTTTCATAAAAAGACTTTTGCTGTGAACACTGTTTGCTTTAATTACTTGTAAGCATTCGGTTTGGTTTTTTTTTTTCCTGCCTTAACGCAACAACCTATAGCAGGTGGCTTTCTTGCCCACATGCTGGGTTAGCACTTGTGCCATTCAAGAAAAAAAAGTCAGTCTTACTGCTGTTATACTTTAATATGCTTGGCCAGATGTTATGTCAGCTTCAGAGGCAATGAAATCTTTTAGGGAAGGAGTAGATGGACAGCTGGGAGTAGAAATCTCTATCTGGCCTGGGGGTGAGTTACTGACATCCAGAGTTATGCTAATGCTAAACTGGGAGTTGGGCAGCCTTCTTATGAGCAAAGTTAAAAGTGGATTTTCAATGTAAAAGACTAGTAAGCTAAAAAACTACCTCCTTATCCTCCCACTTTTTTAATTTAATAAAGAGGTAATATTTTTATACCTCCTTTCTCCTGTTGAATTTAATGTATCTCTATTTTTCTCATGAATTTTGGCAGCCAACCTTTATTATGAAAAGATCTGTTGCACAGCTTATTACTGTCTCTGCTTAAAGCTCCCCTGTGTGTTTTTTGTTTGTTTTTGTTTGTTTGTTTGTTTTAAAATTTTTTTTTATTTTAAAGCAAAAAAAAGGCATCATGCTATTTCAGGGTGTTTACTGACTATATTGGAGGTACTGTTTGAATAGCTTATGCATATCAGTGGTATAAAACTCCTAACACACTAATAAAACTATTTAGTTAATGGTTATGAATTTGAAAACTGTCCTGGATGTACTTGGGAATTGCCACTAAGAAGTAGTAGTAACTTCAATAAATTGCATACCTGTACAGGTCACCATAAAAGTTTAAAATACCTGCATCAGTAATTCAGGTGTATGTCTGTGATGTAGTTTTTCAGAAGTTGTGTATAATTTAAAATATCACGTGGTGAAGAGAAAAATATTTTCTTTATATATTCTCAGATCATGATCAGAAGCATTTTCTTATTTTTGGATCGTACATATGTGCTTCAGAATTCAATGCTTCCTTCTATATGGTAGGTATCCATGTAAGTATTCCTATAATCTTTAGAGTGTTGACCATGCTATTACATTTGCAAGGATTGAAAATTAATTTTTCACATTATATTTGAGCTGTATAATAGATCTCTAAAATTTTGTGTCAGTTTATGGAAATACGTGTGTCAGCATATGCATGTGTCATTTCCTCCTTCCCCAGGAATAATCATTGTCAAGTGATGGTAAAAGAAGGTCTGTGAGCATAGGCTTGAAAGTCAAGGCCTGTGTGTAGCTGTAGTTGTTGGAGCCTGGGTGAGGCTGGCTGTGTGGGAATTTGCTCTTGACTGCTGCCTCCCACCTTAGCACTGGCCCAGCATTACTGTAGGTGCTCCTGGTTTTGACAAAATTCAACATTCAGCTTCTTGCTCTGTCTTTTTAAGTAAATCAGATACAGTGACAAGGTGCAGATTATCTTTCCAGCACTGGCCACTTGATGCTTTTGTACTTTCAGCCCACCATGGTCACATCTTTGGGCATTCTGCTTTAAAGCATTCCTCCTGAGGGGCATTTTACATCATTTCCCAAGTGAACAAACGCAAGCTTTGCCAAAAATTTCTGGCATTGTTACTTTAGATAAAGTCCCTCCCCCCTCCAAGTAGATAAAGTACTGAATTAAGAGCCTATCTTTTCCCTGCCTGGCTGGCTGAGGAGCCTGGCATCTTTCTCCAGCCTCTTGCTTGTCCACTGGACATCTTTTGTTTCCAGGTTCAGCAGTTCTCCTCCAATTCTTTGTGTTAGGCTTGCTTTTACTAAATATTGTTGGTGAGGTCTGTTCATACTTTGTCTTATTTTCTTCCTACTGGGAAAATTCCTTTTATTGAAATCCTGATACATGTGAAGAAGTCGGAGGTAACAAGTTTTATCTAAGACT
>VYZQ01050475.1:44559-64251 GCA_013400655.1 Mystacornis crossleyi
CATGTTGTGATGTAGTTTTTCAGAAGTTGTGTATAATTTAAAATATCACGTGGTGAAGAGAAAAATATTTTCTTTATATATTCTCAGATCATGATCAGAAGCATTTTCTTATTTTTGGATCGTACATATGTGCTTCAGAATTCAATGCTTCCTTCTATATGGTAGGTATCCATGTAAGTATTCCTATAATCTTTAGAGTGTTGACCATGCTATTACATTTGCAAGGATTGAAAATTAATTTTTCACATTATATTTGAGCTGTATAATAGATCTCTAAAATTTTGTGTCAGTTTATGGAAATACGTGTGTCAGCATATGCATGTGTCATTTCCTCCTTCCCCAGGAATAATCATTGTCAAGTGATGGTAAAAGAAGGTCTGTGAGCATAGGCTTGAAAGTCAAGGCCTGTGTGTAGCTGTAGTTGTTGGAGCCTGGGTGAGGCTGGCTGTGTGGGAATTTGCTCTTGACTGCTGCCTCCCACCTTAGCACTGGCCCAGCATTACTGTAGGTGCTCCTGGTTTTGACAAAATTCAACATTCAGCTTCTTGCTCTGTCTTTTTAAGTAAATCAGATACAGTGACAAGGTGCAGATTATCTTTCCAGCACTGGCCACTTGATGCTTTTGTACTTTCAGCCCACCATGGTCACATCTTTGGGCATTCTGCTTTAAAGCATTCCTCCTGAGGGGCATTTTACATCATTTCCCAAGTGAACAAACGCAAGCTTTGCCAAAAATTTCTGGCATTGTTACTTTAGATAAAGTCCCTCCCCCCTCCAAGTAGATAAAGTACTGAATTAAGAGCCTATCTTTTCCCTGCCTGGCTGGCTGAGGAGCCTGGCATCTTTCTCCAGCCTCTTGCTTGTCCACTGGACATCTTTTGTTTCCAGGTTCAGCAGTTCTCCTCCAATTCTTTGTGTTAGGCTTGCTTTTACTAAATATTGTTGGTGAGGTCTGTTCATACTTTGTCTTATTTTCTTCCTACTGGGAAAATTCCTTTTATTGAAATCCTGATACATGTGAAGAAGTCGGAGGTAACAAGTTTTATCTAAGACTGCTCGGTTTTCAATGTTTAACAATTAGCTGCTTCATGGTGTAGAGGCACCTTTCCTCATCATCTTAGAATGGAACAAGAATCTGATAGAGGTGATAAAATCCTAAAGATACAAAAAATTCATGCTTTCGAACAAAACTTATAAATTACATGTACAATGTCTGATCCAGGGAATCTTATGTTAAGGTATATGATCAGATTTACTTTTTTTAATAATCAGAGAAAGTTACAGTCTGGTGTGTGAAAGTTGGACAGGCTNTCGATGTTGCAGCCTTGCGTGATGTGCAATGAAACTTTGGAGCTGTCTTTCATTCTTAAAACCTGTTGAGGTTGCTCCATTTCAAAGTGGCATACAGCATTACAAAACTGGCTGAAGGTTTGAAAGAGTTTGAAGAGCCAGTCTACGTTAGAAAGTTCTTTCTGGTTAGGCAGCTTACCTGGTTTTCTGCCTTTCATGTTAATCCTCTTGACTTTAATCTGTAGCTTTCTCTAGCATCCCAGAAAAATTATTCTGTTTGAGAGAAAAGCCATTGAAAATAAATTAAGCTTTTGGAAGTGATAGAATAATAGAACGGTTTGGTTTGGAAGGGGCCTTAAAGATCATCTGGCTCCAACCCCTCTGCATTGGGCAGGGAACCTTCAACTAGAAGTCCTTAAGAGACAAAAAGTGGTCAGAATGTAATGAGTTTTACAGTTATGTTTTGGAAGAAATATTTTCTTCTATTCTTCCACCGCACTCAAGGAATTTTCCCTTTTACTTTTCACTGTCCCTCTGTTTATATATTAATCCCTAGTTATCTTCTTCAGACTGCTATAACTTTTTCTTTATGTAGTTGTCCTTTCTGACTTACTTCCTTTCTGTAATAAACTGTTAGTCATTATGCAAAAGTTTTTTTAATTTCTCTGATTGTTTTTGGTGCCCTTGTTTACACACCTTATTTGTTCCCTCGAGAAAGAGTTCACCTTAAATTGATATAATTCCTTTTTCCTGGGCCACTGAGAGAAACCTGGCAGATCTGAAGATATGTTAAGGAGCATATTACTCTTTTACTGATGAGAATTACCTGTTTTGTGCCAGCGTTTCAGTAGTTTGAAAGGGGTTTGTTTGCCGCAGAAATACCAGCGGGAGTTTAGATCTCAGGTGGATTGGATGTCATTGGTGTGCTCTGATGTTGGGTAGTGGTGTTGGGCTTTGTGCCTTAAACAGAAGCTTGTTGAGACTGTTTGAGTACCGATGACTAAGACAAAGTATTGCTGCTCTGGGAAATCAGTTCTGAACTCAGTCTTTCTAAAACCAGTGGGCAAATAAAATTTGTTAATGTAATGTTACATCGGCACTTCTCACAGTTGTATTGGTCCTTTAGATTTTACCTGCCCTCTTTACTCCTGGCAAACAAAATATGCTACTGTTACTATGAGCTAAAAGTAACTAAATTGGTTTCTTGAGCAGGTTTACAAGGAATCATTTGAACAGAGGTTTCTGGAAGAGACAAATTGTTTATATGCTGCAGAAGGCCAAAGATTAATGCAAGAAAGAGAGGTAGGTGCATGTGGTAGATGATTGCTTTTATGACAGTTTTATCAACTGTGGGATTACATGAGAATTTTGGTAGTGCTGTGGTGTATTAATGTCCTGTGAAATTTACTGGCACCCAGGTATTCGTGTGTTTTGATGTGGACCATGGTGTCATATCAACAGGGAGAGCAGACCCCAGGTTGTCATGCAACTTGATAGATATAATTGTGTAGTAACCCAGTGACATTTTTTGTAGCTAAAGTCACATTACCAGCTGTAATATGTTTAATATGAAATAACCTGTATTTTTATTAATAAATGTTATGTAGTACATAACAGTGTTCTGGTGGAATAGTCCTTTCTGATTCATATCTCTTTAAAAAATGTAGTTTAAAATAATTGTCATGGAACAAGATTAGCTGCCTTTCATACCTTTGTAGCTGAACTTCTCGTTCCCTTGCCTTGGTAGGTCCCAGAGTATCTTCACCATGTAAATAAACGATTGGAAGAAGAAGGAGACAGAGTAATAACATATTTAGATCACAGCACACAGTGAGTACAAATTTTATCCTTTTTAGTGTATTCAAGTATTATAGTGTAGTCAAGCATTCTTCATAAATTAGTATGATTATCCATGGTTGTAGAGACACAGATTATTTCTTCATTATCTTACAGATATTATCTTGTTGACAGTGCTTGTGAAATAGCTTGGTTTTTTTAATACTTTATTTTAATGAAAAGTTACTTCTTTAAAGTAAAAGTATATTTTCAGTAGGAAGGAAAAAATTTGTTCAGAAATATTAATTCTGTATACTGCAGTTAAAAAAACATTATAAAAGAACTCAAATTTCCATTATCAAAATAGCAGCTGATTTTAGCCATTCATGTACTGATAACATCTTTAACCACAAATCCCTTGAGGGAAGGAAAGACTCATTAGAAAAATCCCAACCAAACAAGCAAAACCACAAACAAACAAGACCAAAAAACCCCCAAACAAAACCTGAAAAAAATGAATGTAATTTGTAAGCAGTCCAAGGTGTGAGCTTAACAGTAGACTGGGTGCTGCCAATGTACTGTGTGAGGTAGCTTGTCCTTTTTTCACTTGTTTTTTAAGTAATAGTTTGTGTTTTGTTGGGTTAGCAGATTCCTGCAGGAATTGACACACTAATAAATCCATATATAATTTGTCCCATAGCAAGCTGTTGCCTTTTTTTTTTAAGAACATACCATTAAATTTATTGGGTTTTAGTCTTCTGGGTGATTTATTGGCATTTCATTTGATGGCTAAAGGATAACTGAATACAAATTAACTTTTTTTCAGACGTTTTACATATATATTTGTATATATATGCACATATATATGTACACACACTTGTGTGTTGTGGATCATGGCACATATTTGAAGTTGGATCTTCTTGTAAATGCTGATTGCAGGGTGACTAGCTTTTTCTGGTGAAACCACTCATACTGAAATATATGGATCTATTTCTGTTCATAAAGTTATAGCAAATATATTTATTTACTGTTTAGGTTAAAAAGTAGATTGATACGATTACATTTTCAGATAGATAGACATCAAGTACTTGTGTTGAATCTGATCCTTAGTTAAAGGCTTAAAAACCTACCTTTAGAAGGTTTCACACTAATTTTCTTTCCTGGCATTAAGAAAGAGCAGTTCTTAACATTAGAGCACTTGAGTTTTCCTGGGGTCATACTGCGTCTCTGTGTGTGCCTGAAAACAGCAGAAAGGATGCAATTTAGTTACAGGCTTTGATCTCGAGATGGAAATGATACTTCTAGGACAAAACCGTCATGTGAAACACCATTCCATATACTTCAAACAACACACGGGGAGTGTGTTGTTGCAGCCCACAGAGGGATTCCTTCAGCCCAGCAGTACATGCTGTTCTGGACAGCTGACCAGAGTATCTCCTTGTCAGTCAGTAGGTGACCAAGGTACATGGCTTTGAGGTCATACAGAAGGTACCTTCTCCCACCTTCCTCAGCTAGCAGTCAGGATAGATACTCATTTTGTTTGCTTGCTAGGAGGTAGTGCTTTGTCTCTTGGCCTCAAGCAGACAAATTGTGCCTGCTTTTACTGTACTCAGCGTAGGTCTTCCAGGGCAAAGGATGTATTTCGTACAACCCTGACTCCTTCTGCTGTTGCTATCAGCAGCTGCAGATAGCAGTAGTTGGAAGTGGCAGGGGATATGGAAATTACCATAAAAATGGCCATGTGTGTTAATAACAAGGGTCTGCCTAAACAGTATTCCATGTTCACTTATGACCACTGGAGGGAACGAATAGAGAAAGTGTGTGTGATGTCCATACTCTCCTAGTGTCTTCCTATGTTCAGCTCAGCGTATTTTCTGGATCTGCTGTGGTTTGTGTCTCTGTATCTCTGAAGTACTTGCAGTCTCTCATGGGCATTCACATCAGCTTTTCTGTCTGTGCCAGGCTTTGGCAAAGCATTCCACCAGTGCACAGCCACCAGGAGATTAAGTACCTCCTTTTAGCTCTGCTACCCAGTACCATTGCTGATGACCTCAGTTCATGCATTGGAAGGAACAGTGATCAGTCAGTTCCCTTCACCCCTTTCCTGCCTGTTAACGGCATCCCTAAGTCATCTCCTTCCCATAAAGAAGAGGCTTGACAAGTGCAGTTGTTTCTCTTGTGGCTGCTTCTGCATATTTTGATCATCCCTGCTCCCTTCTCTGAACCTTTCCAAATGAAGGACCTAAACTGTTGTTTTGTATGGAAGGTCAGGTGTCCTGGTGACAGCTTCTCGACTTCAGGGCTAGCTCACTGTGGCCACCACGGCAAGAGTGGGGAGCAGCCTGGGACCTGCGGTCCTGCCACTGCTCCTTTGGAGCTTCAGCTCTTGAGCGCTCCTGGGAGCCAAAGCCCCAAGGTTGTCTGTCAGTCACCCCGGCGAGGAGAGGGGTAAAGGAAGGCAGGGAGGCCTCTACCTCGGGTGCAATTCAGAGCTTTATTAGGTCCAGGGCGTCGGCAGGAAAAATGCAAAGAAACTGGCTGTGCAGCCCTTTAAGTACGGGGAGGGGACAGAGGGTGGATCCCAGCAGGAGCCAGTGAGGATTTTCCAGGGAAGGGATGCCAAGGGGAAGGACAGGGGCAAGGNTCAGGCATGTTACTGATGGGCCATTTCAGGAAAGAAAGTGTGTTAGCAAAGGTGCACTTTTGTTTTAGCAAACATGTATGCTGCTACAGGAAAGGCTTCCATCAATTCAAGTTGAACACCTCTCTTCTAGGAAATCTCAATTAAGGTTCTGTGAACCAGTTTTGTAAAACTGGAATCATAAAGAAATGGTTGGCCGTTTGTTGTCCCATTGTAAGCAGGGTAGAAGTTTAAACATTGAAATGAATTATTCCTTTGCACTTCAGGGATTTTCTTCATTTTTTTTTGGCAATGAAAGATGCAAGGGAAAACTTTGCATTATTTTTCAGTTCTGTCTAAAATGAATGTATAAAAGTAAAAAGTAGGGGATATTCAAGGACAGATTTAAAATGTTCTGCAGATTTGTGTCTTGTGGCACTAGTGCAATTTATGCTTGTATACATACATAACACAATTAGCTGGAAAGGCTAGATTTTGAACATCACTTGTGTGTATTGTTTTGGTTTGGTGTTCAAACCCTTGGAGGTTTTTGTTTTGTTTGCTTGTTTGTTTCCAAAATTCAATATGACCTTTTTCCAGTAATGCTTTTGTATTGACTTCTGCAATATAAGCTTCTCTCTTCTACTGTGTAAGGACTTTAATTTTATTATTCAAACCTGAGTTTATTTTTTTATTACATAGTTTACCGTTGCTTTTTTTATATCACATGATGTTTTTGTCTTAATTTGTAGCCTCTGTTTTAAGTAGAAAATTGTGGGGTTTTTTTGCATTATGATGTAAGTTATGGACAAATACTGTGACAGAAGGCAACTCCTTTATTTAACTCCTTTAACTCTAATGCATCTGATATATTTTTCTTGCCTAAATCAGGAAACCACTGATTGCCTGTGTGGAGAAGCAACTACTAGGAGAACACTTATCAGCTATTTTGCAAAAAGGTATTTTTTTAAATTAATGTAATCTTTGATTAGCAATGGATTCTCATACTCTATAATAGCTATAAATTCCGCAGCTTTTACTTTAGCAGGAGATATTTTAGCCATAGGAAAACCCTTCACAGACACAGCAATCCTGTGACTGTCACGCCCACTGTGACAAGTAAATGGTTTATTTGGAAAGAAAATGTCTAAAATCTAATTCCGTACTTGTAAAGGTTGCTAAGCCTCTAAATCTCCTTTGACTTGCGGCAGTGGGCTTAGGAATTAAACCTTTGGAACTGCTTATTTCCTAGAATTATATGAACTTCTAAATGAGAGCTGCAGTTACTGTTGTAGCTTCTTTTATGTGGTAATCACACAGCTCAAGTGCAATAGTTTCACCTATTCTCATGACTGTGTAGTTTAAGAATCATGAATTATTGGAGCTGATGGTGTTTGAGGCAATGAACTTTCATATGCCTTTGTCTGTACTTTACGTTTTGTCTGGCAATTTCAGGTAAGACCTGCAGTCTTCTTAGGAAGTCCTTACTGAGACATCAGTGTCTTCAAGTTGCCATTTCTTTGTTCCTCTTAAATTTTAATCTCTCCTTTTTCACTGAACTACTGGGTTTGTTCAGTATTCCCTGATCTTTTAATACTTTAAATGATCTTTTCCCTCTCTTGCAGTAGCTGTATTTTTGGTTTTAGATCTTGTAGCAAATTGTCCTTACATCTTTGTTTTCTTTTATGTTGCAAAACAGATGTCCCTGGTAGTCTGGTATCTTCAAGCTCAATCACATCCATGTTTGTCAACACTTTTGTGTTGTTATACATACCCTTTCCATGTCTTTCTTTGTCCCTTTTAAAGATTACTTATGTTCACAGTTTTCTCTGAACTACCCTCGGAATAGGTTGTTTCACTGTTTTCAATACATTTATAAAAATAAGCTTGGTCACTTCATCTTAGCTATTCTTAACTTATAAACAGAAGGTAAGAATAATTATATTTTGCTGATATATGTCAATTTTGCTTGCTCTTTAATTCAAGTATGATTAAGTAACTTTTTCAGCAATATGCTTGTTTATCAGGTGGCTTAAACACGAAGTACGTGGTCTTGTTTTAAACTGGACTTTTTCTTGGTTTACAATGTATATGAACCATCCATGTAACTACTGCGAGATTTTCACATTTTTCTAGCTTCCTGGTTGCTGTGCTTTAGGACCCGCGTATTGTTGGATCAGCTTTTGCATTCTGTGTCTCCACTGGAAAAAAAAAAGTTTAAAAAGCTTCTATCATCACTTGACTTGCTTAATTTTCTGTATTAGTTTGATCTAGGCCGCATTTAATTTGCTTATAACATCTTAGTATTCTGTTCAAGGAATAGATGATACTGCCTTTTGTAGGTTTTCTTCATTAAGATGAGGCATGTGAAGTAGTGAGTTTGATACAGGAAGAAAAAAGCTTAAAAATGCAGAGTCTGTATAAGAAACCTCTTTTTCTTTACATTAGTGTAACTGCTGTTAACTAGATATTGGTGGGGGTTTTTTTGTGAGTACTGTAGATTTTTTCAAGGCTGTGGCAGTGCTTTCTGGAAGCTCTGTGAAACCTTTTATCAGAGGACTTAGCTGTATGTCCTTTTCATTGTCAAATGTGTGACTAAATATTTTTTCAGTCGCACAGCTCATTTTAGAGAAAGAGGGAAGGCTAAATTTTATGAACTAGGTTATAATAAAGCAGTTAGTGTATTGGTGTCTTTAAATGAATTGGAGGTAGTGCTTGAATGTGATGGGCATTTCCTAATTAAGAGAGCTGGGGTTATTCAGCATGAAAAAGAGAAGGCTTCAGGGAGACCTCACTGTGAACTTCCAGTACTTAAAGAGGGCTTATAAAAAAAGAGGGAGCTGATAGTGATAGGTCAAGGGGGAATGGTTTTAAAGTAAAAAATGAGAGATTTAAGATGGGATGTTAGGAAGAAATTCTCTACTGTGAGGCTGGTGAAGCACTGGAGCAGGTTGCCCAGAGAAGCTGTGATGCCCCATCCCTGGAAGTATTCAAGGTTGGATGGGGCTTGGAGCAAACTGGGCTAGTGGAAGGTGTCCTTGCCCACAGTTGGGGATTGGAACAAGATGATCTTTAAGACCTTTTCCAATGCAAGCCTTTCTCTGATTCTTCATTTCCAGGATTCTAATTCTGTGTTCAATTACAAAAGAGCACTAAAACCCTGTATTCGAGACTGTGTAGTCTATTGTCTTACATTTACAGTATGTCTATTCTTCTGGTATCTCAAAAGTTTAGGAAATCTTAAAATAACAGACAGAAGTTTACCTGACATCATTCTTGAACATTGCTTGCCTTTCTGAACATGTAAGTAAGTTACAATGTACAGTGAAAGTAGTTTTAAGGTGAAGAGTATAGTATAATATGGGATAACTTGGTAGTGATTTGAAAATCAGTTTTTAATACAAATTAAAGCTTAGCATTATTGAAATATATTTGGTGAAGCGGGATGGTTGTACAGTGTCAGCTACACTGATGGTGTGAACTGTCAACCTGTGTAAAATCAAGTTTTTTTGTTTTTTAAAAAAATGTCATAAGCCTTTGATGCTATGCTGTGGTATTACTAAAGCCTCTGTAACTGACACAGACAATGTACTTCAGATTACACTGGAACTACGTTCATGATACTCTCAAATGGAAAAATGTGCATGAAGTTTACTTGTTACATTCCTTGAGCTTCACCTCTCCACTTCTTAGTCCAAAGCTTAGTCTCATGTAGGGTGAATTGACAAAGCAAAAGTTGCTTGAAAGGAATTTGTAATCTGTGTCATTCCATTGGTAGGAGCATAGGCTGTTCCCAGCACATTATTAATCTAAAAACGTGGCTCACCATGCACCACAGAAAAATATCTCGCAAAGTATTTATAATTACTTTAAATTTAGGGCAGTTTACTTAGCTTTCTGTTTTCTTTAGAGGTTCTTGATAAAACTGTACCCTTGAAGTCAAGCTGTCTTCATAACCATTCTGCAAAAGGCTTACAGTCATCACCTTATTGGGAAAGTATTTCAGTTGAAATATTTTTTGAAATATTATACCGTAAATCATTTCATCCAATTTAAACAAGGGATCATATCACTTGCTTTCAGAAATTTAACCTTAAAATGTTCTTATGTTTTAAGGATAGTAGAGGAAGGGTCTCATCTTTTGTTATATTTCATAGAGATTTCTCTAATATATTTCTAACTGTATTTATGCAACTGTACTCAAATTTGCTCTTTCTTCTAATTTTTTTTTTTTTTAGGACTTGATAACCTGCTCGATGAAAATAGAATATCAGATTTGACCCAGACATACCAACTGTTCAGCCGGGTAAAAGGTGGGCAGCAGATCCTTTTGCAACATTGGAGTGAATACATCAAGGTATTTCAAAGATCTATTACTAATGTAAAAATTTATGCTGTTACAAATTTCTTCTGTCAAAGCCAAGAATAACATGTAGGTGTATCACCAAACTTCTGTTTTACATAAATATGGGGAGGGATGTTAATGCTTCCCCCTCAGTAACCATCACATGATGAGAAACAGCAACACCTGCTTTGGTTTTAAATTTCTACTTGGAAATTGCTTTCCTTATAGGTTTGAACGTTATACAGGATGGTTTTGGTTGCTTTGCTGTTAAATAGAGCTACATGGACATGTGATTGGAGTGTGCTGGACTGTACTATGTGTTATTTTGCTGCAAATACACTCAAATGTTTCCATACCTACAAAACCAGTGAAACATCAGATGTCACTATTCTTGTGCAGGTTATCAGTGCTACTTGTAACCAGCCTACAGCAGTGCTGATGAGTGTTAAAGCTATTGGCAAGGGAATGCTCCTATTGAAAATAATCCCTCATCAGTCCTATTTAGATGCTTTGGGTTTGTTTGTTAGGCATAATATCCATATAGTATGCTGCCTCAGAGAGCTTGCACTCTAGTGCTCTTGCAAGATGAAGGCAGGAAAGCTTTACAGAAGATTTTTCTCCCTGGAGTTGATAATTCCTCATGAAGTGCCTCACCCCTGGACTGCCCATGTGTTCATCAGCCTTCAGGACTAAGTGCACAACATCAGTTGATTCCAGAGGTGCCTTTTCTGCGCACCTGTGTCTGGAGTTCAGCGTGATCCACCAGTGTTGCAGCTCATGGGAGTGGAACATGGTTACCGTCTGCCCCCACAACTGAGGTGGAGCTTACTCCTTAGGGTGTTGCCCAATTGAATGGTTTGCTGTGGCTGAGGAGGAACATCTTTCTTCTTCCATTCTCCCAGATCAGGCTCCTCACGTAATCCTAGTGCTGCCTGCCACTCCATAGACCCTTCTGTGATCTGTTTTATCACAATACCTGGGCAAGGTCAGTTTTATACCAGTTTTAGTGAGCTAAAAAGACTCACAGAAAAGCCCATGTGCTGGTCAAAGGAAGGAAGCAGGAGTTCAAGATGGGTAGGAAAAAAGGAAAGGAACCTCTCCTTTCACAACAGCAAGTTGTTAAATCGGCTTATCATACCCTGTATCTCACAGAATCAGACCTCTTACAGCTTTAAGATGGTTTTGTACATACTCAAAAACCTAGAAAACCTTTTCTGTAGTGGCAGTAACTCTCCTCCTTCCAAACATGCTGTATGACAGTAAAGAGAGGCTTCAGGAACTTCTGACATGTATCTCATGAGCCAGGTCACTGTGGTAAAGGTCTGTGCTCCATTGTAGTCACCTTTTTGTGATTTCAGAGGTGCCATCTGGCTTTCTGTATCTCAGTTTGCTGTTTGCAGAATGGGGGGAAAGCCCTGCAATTTATGAATGTACCTGATATAGACTGTGAGAAACCCAAATACTATGTTAATGAAGGAGAAATTGTGACAGGTGGAAGATCCGATGGACTAGGTGATCTTCAGAGGTGTCTTCCAGCCCAAACCATTCTGTGATACACATGTTGAATCTAAGGACCTTGGGAGCCTTGTATTCAGCTTTACTCTGAAATGGTACTTGAGAGAGCTCTCCATGAAAGATGACAGTGACTAATTGAATAATACAGTGGAAATTCTGAGGTTGAAGAGGGATTCCCCCTATCTCTTTTACTGTTGTTGGCTAACATACTTCAGTTGGTGAAAATATACCAATTGAATACTGTTTTGCTTTTGCTGTGCAGATGTTCCTCTTTCTCACCTTTGAAAGCTGATCATTCTGTCCAAGGCACCGATCAGTGTTACTAAGCAAATGTAAATTGTCCAGTAGGTGAAAATCCTCCCTTACAGGATATTTTGGTTCATTAGACAAATGGTGTTGTATCTCTAAGATAATAAATGTAGGAACAGGAAGAGAAAGTCAGGTCTGTGGCTGCTTCTTTTGTGCATGAAAAGGTTTTGTTTCCTTGCAAGTCAGCTAGGATTTTTTTGGTTTAGAGCCCTTGATGAAAGAGAAGTCTTTGAGTGCTGAGCAGCAGTTAAATTGCTACTTGTGTAACCAATTAAGCTCTCTAGTGGATTTAATAAAAATAGTGCTAAGTTTTCCTTTATACTTAACATTTCTGAGGTGGTTTCCATTTAATTTATTCTACATGAATCATAGTTTTCGTATCTCACTGTAAACTTGAATGTCATAGTCATGTCTACTGTGTATTTATTTAATTTTTTTTTACTTTTGTCTTAAATGTAAAATAATCTTTAAGTCAAACACTAATGTTTGAAATCCATTAATCTGTGTCTAGTTTTTATTTTAAATTTCAATGCATCTCATTTTTTAAAAACTTGAAGTCATAAGTAGCTCTGTTAAAAAAAAAATTACTTTTTCTAATGATAAATTTTGTAAGCGTAAATGTCTGTCGGGGGAGATAGGTAGCACTCTAAAGTATTTTACTATCAAAAGTGTTTGTTTTACAGAACTTTGGGACAACAATAGTGGTTAATCCTGAAAAAGACAAGGATATGGTGCAAGAGCTACTAGATTTTAAGGATAAAGTGGACCATATCATAGAAGTGTGCTTTCAGAAAAATGAAAAATTTATAAACTTGATGAAGGAGTCCTTTGAAACATTTATCAACAAGAGACCAAATAAGCCTGCAGAATTGATAGGTACAAAAATATTTTTCTGTAAAATATTTCAAAAATCTATAGAAAGCATGATGCTGCTGCTGAGTGTGCTAGTGCAGTAGTGGTGCAGTTGCATCCTGCTTTAGGAGAGCGGTTTTGGGATCCGAGGCGAACGTTAACCCGGGCGCGCGGTGGGCCCCGAGAGCTTGGGTGTGCTGTGAGGGGTGTTCTGGCGGAGCATGGCACCCCTGGCCCTGCGCTCTGCTGCTTGCACGGGGCTGCCACGGCAGTAAACGGTCAGGGGGAAAGAGCACCTGTGGCAAGTAAAGGGGAGCTGGCTTTAATTCTGGTAATAGAGGAGTTCTGGGGTGTTCTGGATCTCTGTGAAAGGAGTAAGTACAGCCCATCCGTCTGCCTTGATGGCTGAAGTTGGGATAACGATTTTAAAGCCTTCAGATACAAGGAGTTTTAAGAGAGGGAAAAAAACCCCACTACCTTGACAGGACAACTAGTGCTTATTAAGGGGAAAGATAATAACAAATACTTTAAAAATATTATTATTTAGTTTATCCCTGATCTGGCAAAAGCTATCCTGACAGTTTTGCCTACTGAAAAACTGGGGCTGTGGGATTTTACACCAGGAGAGGATCCTGCTTCTTGGTTGTTTGTTTTTCCTCTGTACTTTCTTTTGCCTTTATTTGGCTTATTTTGTGTCTTCCTTCTAAAATCAGCTTTATGTAGGACAGATTGCACAACATAGTGATACAGGTTAGAGCCATGATATGGGCTGTTGTCTTTTGTGGATCATGGTGTTCCAGCTCCCACAAAGGTTTTCTTCTTACACAGAAGAAAGTATAAGGATACTAATGTGGCCTAATAAATACTTAGCTAAACTCAAGGCTTAACCTTATTTCTGGCATTCTGAAACTACTAACTGGAAAGCATTGCTTCTGTTTAAATTTTAATGTGCTCCTACCAAGGAGCAGGAGGGACATGGTAAAGGTCTACAAAAATATAGTCCTCTTTATGTTGTTTGTTTCTGTTTCTCATAAATTACATTCATATACATTGTACGCTTCCAAAACATTGTCTTTCAACAAGTACTGTGCTTGTGGGAAATGTGGGAATTTCTATCGCGTTAATTTTAATTATTACATTGTATTCATTTTTTGCCTTGGACTATTCCTTTTTGCAGTACTTTTCCATTATGCCAGTAATACAGTAGGGCTCTGTCATTCCACTGAACATAGGGATGGGAAAAGGGAAAATAGAAAATTTAGCACTTATCCTATATTTTAACACGTAGCAGTATTTAACACATAGTAATATTTCAAGCAGGAGATGCTTAAGTTGGTTATTTTAGATCTATTTTTAAGCTGTTACATACTTTTATTTATTTGTAGCAAAATATGTGGATTCCAAGTTAAGAGCTGGTAATAAAGAAGCAACAGATGAAGAACTGGAAAGAATCCTTGACAAAATCATGATCATATTTAGATTCATTCATGGTAAGAAATAGTGGTTCACTGTTGATGCAATTAAAACTGTTCCCTTTGCTACTAGCAGGGCTGCTTTCCTCTGAGTGTATGAGATCTTTTTCAGCCTGAGTTTCTGCTCAACTTGATCTTTAATTCAGGTTGCCTTACACCTGAAGGAACACAATAATTATACCGGGGAGGACAAATAGTTCTGTGGAGACTGGCAAGTTACAGACCTTTCAGAGTCTTCTGAGTGGAGACCTAAGAGTTAGAGGTGTTGCTGGAAGTTTTTTCACATAAATGAACCATGTCTGTAACCACAACCTCTCCTCTAATGCCAGCACAGACTTCCTCTTTCCTGACCACTTACGTATATTGTAGGTACAAAACATGAAAACCCAGCAACTTCTCTTTTGACTTCTTTTCTCTTCATGGCTAAGAAGGAACACAGAGGAGGGCTCAGAATAATAGCAGAAAGTGTTACTGCAGAATTTCACTGCCTTTGAAATGCACTTCCCTCATGTATGTCTCTATCTGAGCAAAATTGTTGAATGTGTTAGGAGAATTTTTTTTCCTAGATGTCAGAAAAACCACTAGTTTAATCCAATACAGATACATGGTCACTGTTCAGAGGGAAGTGGAATGTGTATCCGGGGCTGGGGTGGAATAGCAGGAACCACCCAATTCTGTATTATTTTGTCTGAAATCTATGAGGTTCTCTCCTCATAAATCCCAAACAAGTACAAGATAATGGGAAAGCAGTCAAGTCATAAAGCAGTATCATTTGCATAACTGAATCATAATTGGATCATTTGTGTCAGCTGGAGATGGTGAATGAAAACAGTTGTACTGGCAGCTTGTCAGCCTAAGAGATGAATTTCTATTAATCTGAAACTTTCACCAACTCTTTCTCTTCATATGTTTTGTAGTACTGAGCTAAAAGCGCAAATTTTATTTTGAGCTGTCTAGTACATAAGAGCTCTTTTAAGAGCAGATGACAATTAGTAGGTAGTTCCTGGGCACTGGTCTTTTTGGTAATTTCTCAGTGGAGCTGGTTCATGAAACATCACTTCACCAGGACAGGATGGGGAAGGAAGAAGACTATAACAAGCACTAAATTGGAAGGTGTTTGCAAGGAATTACGAGGGGCTACTCTGGGCTACTGTAGGCAACACAAACAGTGGCTTGAGTTACAGTGAATTTGTTCCTCTTAAAAGGGAAACACCTTGCTGGTACCTTTGCACTGTCAGTAGGGAGAAGCTTGGGTTTAAGGTGTGAAAGGTCGTGGGTATCTGTATGATGACTCCTTCATTTTCAAAAGTCTATTGGCAAACCAAGTGAGAAGACTTCCGTTAAATTTTCTTCACCTTAGGCTTTTAAAGTATATTCTTTAATACATAGAAAAGCTGCCCCCACCCCCCCTTTACTAAATCAGACCAGTGGAGGGAGAATGTTCTTCTGGACTCCAGAGTAATTTCATGTGTTTTGCAGCTGCTCCAATGGGAAATACAAGGCAGCCCAAGTTCCTGGGGCAGAAATAAGAAAGAAAGAAGTAAATCTTTTGCAAAATATGTTAAAAGTTATTAAAATATAAAAAGAACAAGTTGTCTACATGTTTTTCTTCACCGTTGCATAGTTAATAGTGTTCTGCTCATGAGCTGTTCATGAAAAAGGCTTGTGTCACAAACCTGAAGGGCAGTGATGCAGAGAGAATGTATAATTTCATTTAACTTTGTTTTTTGTTTCAATTTCCTTACAGGGAAAGATGTGTTTGAGGCATTTTATAAGAAAGACTTGGCCAAAAGACTTTTGGTTGGAAAAAGTGCATCAGTAGATGCTGAGAAGTCCATGTTGTCAAAGCTTAAACATGGTAGGTGTCTTTAGATGTATTTTGTATTACTTTTTGGCATGCAGATTGGAATCCCTATTTTCTCATGCTTTTAGGAAGTGACAGGCCAGATTTTAAGTAACAGCTGAACAGCTCTTACTTAAATACTTGGGGCAGGGGGGGATGTGTATATATATATATATCTATCTATATCTATATATATATCTATCTCACAGCTTTCATTATGCTCAGCAAGAACTACCACTAACTACCTACTTCTTAGGTATGAGACTGGTTTATTTACTGTACCTACAGAGAAGCAAAATCCTGAAAACATGACCTATTTGTGGGTGCTCTGTAACCTGGTAAATGTGGCTGAGCTGGCTCAGGTTAAATGCTTATTACTTGTTCTGTGCTTCTTTGTAATTGTGGGATCTTTGCTTTTTTTTGTGTGACAGAATGTGGTGCTGCTTTTACCAGCAAACTGGAGGGCATGTTCAAGGACATGGAACTGTGCAAAGATGTCATGGTACAGTTTAAGCAGGTACTTTTAGCTTTTGTTTGTATACTAAATTTTCCACAGTCGTGGGGAGGCCTTTAATGTTGTTATACCTTGGATTAAGCTAAAGTTAAAACAGCTTTTGAGCAGGTCCTAGTCATAATAATAGTGTCTACTTACAGTTACTTACAGTAATCAGAATTTATTTATTGTATACAATAATTTTACAGTTTTATTTGATTCCTTATAAAGTAAATTAGTCTAAATACCACATAGTAATTTAGGTGACTGACATCCTTGAAAGTCTGTATCCTTCAATCTGTAAACTGTTGCTGCTCTGATGATTTTTTTGTGATTGGCCCACACCAGAGAAACTCCCTGAAGGTTGCTAAATGCACAGAAACTCTGCATGTCTCAGCCCCAGAGTTTCCAACCTGTTGGTGACTGAGGGAATGCTTGCAGGAAATACTGTACATGCTCACTGTGTTGTTGCATTTCTCCCTGGGCACTTGTTTTGGGCCCTTACTGAAGTCAGGATGCTGGGTTAGAGATCTGACCCAGAACAACACCTGCAATAAAATACTGTAGTGACTCTTCTGTCCCAGATTTTGCAGTCTGGCTTGACTGATGCTCTACCCCAGTTATATGAAAAAGTTGTGTCTAACAGATGCTAAAGTTTTCCAAAGAGATTCTTCTAATCTTACAGTCTGTACCATGGCTTCTGATCAAAAGCTTTTCTTCTGCTTTCTTTGCACATGATTAAAGTTTCTTTGACATTAGCACCCTGTATAGACAGTGGTCTAGAATATTTCAAGGCATGTTGATCTTTTCTTTGTCCTCCCAACTGCTTGCTGTGTTTTGAAGTTGGGGAAGGGATCATTAGATAGTTACTCAAACTATCCATCCTTGGTAGAGCATGTCCTTACAGGCCACATCCTTGGTTGAATTTTGCATTGCTATACTAACCCTAAATTTCTAATTTAAGTGTATACCTTTTCTAATTTAGTATGTAGATAGTATACTTGAATAATTTGTCTCTTGTATTTTAGTATATGCAGAACCAAAGTGACCCAGGAAATATAGACCTGACAGTAAATATATTAACTATGGGTTATTGGCCAACTTACACACCTATGGAAGTCCACCTAAATTCTGAGGTTAGTGTTTGAATTCTTCTTCTAAATGCACTTTACAGAATGGAATCATTATCACAAGGTGAATTAATGCCCTTCATTTAACGTTTTTCGGCTAGATATTTAAGGGGTTTATGTAGTTTTAAAGATTCCAGAATTGCAAAAAATAAAATGTAGTGGATAAAACGCACTTTTTTCAGATGATTATTTCACTCAGTGTGGGTTTTTTTTTTTTTACCTGAATAATAATAGGAATAAAATTGTCTCACTTAGCATTGCAGTCAATCACTTAAAAGTTTGCATTTGGTCAGTTCACCTTAATTTAGTCAATCTTTAACTACATTGGTTAGGCACTTTGGACTAGTCAGTAGTTACGTTATTGCCCATTCCTTTTTTCAAAGATCCTTCCTCTGTTTCCTGCAATGTGGCGCACAAAACTAGCCCCTGCATTTAAATAGTATTTGCTTGCAAAATGATTGCTTCCAAGTTGAGAGATTCTTGCAAAGCTCCTGTCAGTAGCGATTTAGGTTGAAATGTGTATTTGGAGTCCCTATTCCCTACAATACCTTGCTTGATCAGAGGTGTGGGAAGCACTTCAGAAGCCAGAGGTGGTAATGGGGTTTCCACTCAGTTTGGAAGATATGGAAGCTCTTGCTCCTGAGGTGGCCTCCATGGCAGTCTGCTTCCAAAGGATCCAGCCTGAGCAACATGTCTTGAAAATGGAGGGGTAGAACCCCCTTACTTGAAAGTAAGAGGGCATAAAGTAGTGGAACTGGACTGCAGTTCCATTCCATCCACAGACTACAGGAAGAACTTAGGAGCAGATGGTACTAGCCAGTGTAAAGGTGTGAGATGTATGCTTTTTGTCCCATGACTTCTAGGTCAGATTCAAAGTCCAGGACAAAACCAGTATCTATTTTTGAGGTTTAAAACTCTTTACAGGGAGTTTATTTTATTATTATTTAAAACAAAACAAGCAAGTTAAAAACCCAAGGAAAACTCAGTTATTTTTGAATTGAGGCTTTCTTATGTGTATAGTAGTACCAATGTACTTGAGAGCAGATTTTTGCTCTTTAGATAAGGTTTTTCCCACAAAAGAACCTATTAATGAAACGTGGTTGAGGGAAATAAAGAAATTACATGTGTGAAGTCATTTGGTATCACTGCACTGGTATAATGCTAATGTTTTTCCCTCTTTTTTTTTTTTTACAGATGATAACGACTCAAGAGGTATTTAAAACCTTTTACCTGGGAAAACACAGTGGTCGCAAACTTCAGTGGCAGACCACTTTAGGGCATGCTGTCCTAAAGGCAGAATTTAAGGAAGTAAGTTTGCTTATATAATGCTTTTCCTGCTGGGTTAAAATTTAAGTCAATTATT
This sequence comes from Mystacornis crossleyi, assembly GCA_013400655.1. Lineage (NCBI taxonomy): Eukaryota > Metazoa > Chordata > Aves > Passeriformes > Timaliidae > Mystacornis > Mystacornis crossleyi. Next base: position 63,568 of record VYZQ01050475.1, read on the forward strand.
TGGAATCTAATAATATATTGTATTTTTCATAAAGGTAGTAACATTTTTGTGGAGGAACAGTTACAATTCAATACTGTTACTTTGTTCAGAAAGTAGGCTTTTTATAATTAAACTGAAATACTGTCTAGATAGCAAGACAACAGTGATACCTTTTGGTAATATTCATTTGATAGGAATTGTTGCTCATTCAAATAAATTAAGTTGTAATAAAGCAAGAAAAGAACACAGCATTTTTTATAATCTTTAATCTGGAATTGTTTTGATTGTAGAAATCCTGGTGATGCTTCTAGTATGCTTGACATACAAAAAGAGACTGAAGGGTGTTAGTCATGTGATGGCTGTGGTTAAAATTTAAATGCTTGTTGAATTATTTAACTGTTAAATAACTGCATGGTTTGTTCATGTGGTTTTGTTTTGTCTCATGCTGTATCTTGCCTTGTAATAGTGCAGCTTCAGTGAGCCACAGCAACGACCCTTGAATTCTTTTACTCATAGTGAATATTAACTTAAGCACAGAGAAATTCACTATTGATGGCGGCAACAAAAAACTTTCATGTATTGTAATAAAAATAAAGGATGTGAAGTAAATACTAGGCCATTCTAATGAGCTTCTTATGTATAGTGTATTGTTACTGTTAGAGGAGCAAAAAACAAAAAAAAGGTTTTAAAAATATCCTGTTTCCT
>VYZQ01050478.1:4905-30734 GCA_013400655.1 Mystacornis crossleyi
TTTTTTTTTTAAATCAAAATCCTTGCCAAATATTCATTTGAACAAGAAGACTAGAAGAGGTGTTTCTGTGGTCCAGGACAGTAGCCGTTCTGTCCTTAAACCTCGTATCTTAAGAGTATCCAGTTGATCACAAGGTTCAGGAAGGATTATTTTCCTTTATAACACAAGTTGAATACATATGCTCAGAAATTAATTTTTTCCCCCCCTTCCTTTAAAACATCACTGTTGGATGCAGCTGGAGATGCCATGCCAGACTAAGTAGGCCAGTGCTTTGAGGGTGTATTGAGAATCCTCTGCTTTAAATTCTTGGCTGGTACATCTTAGCCAGCTAGTGAGGATTAAATATATCATGAGACTTGGGGACAGGGCTGAATTTTCCACAAGTCAGATTAGAAGGAACCTTGGGATTTTTTTCAGGCTTTGTTATAGCTTGGACTATGGATCATTTCTTACCTAATCAATTCCTTGTTATTGTTGAAGCCCAAAGTAACATCTTGTTCTTTTCTATCCTCTACCTATGGCACTTAACAATTTAGTCTTTCATGGGCTGAAATTACATAGTTAAGCTCAAATTCCTGGGCTCAGTACAAGGTAAATAAAAGAAAATTAATGTGTTGTGCTACAGAGCTCAATCTGAGCTATCTAATAATTCTTTCTGGTATTAAACATAGAAGTTTGCCGTAGCAAATTAATTTTGTCTGAAAAGTCAAAAGTGGTAGGAATTTTAGAAGGGTTGTGGGGAATTTTCCTGCAAACTTTAAAACTGAGTGTTAATTTTTTTTTTGTTTTGTTTCTATTTTGTGACTAACTCAGTTTGAAATGAAAAATTTTCTCTAATGTTTTCTGTAATTTTTTTTTCAAATTTTCCATTTAATTAAATGTGCCTGAACCTGTAGATTCAGAATATATAACTCAATAATAACAACAATGTATTTTGAATGGGAATGGGGAGTTCATTTTAGGGATAATTTGGGGCCAACCCTACTATCAATGGTTGAAGGAGAATTACCCATCTACTCCTGGGACAGTTAGTGCCAATTTGGCCACTGCATCTAGTGGGACCAGGATAATTTTTTTTCACTGCTGTCTTTCTCTGCCATGACAGTGTATAGTTATAATTATTTTGGTTGTGAGGTCCTTGGATACCATAATATTAACTGTGCAGACTATTCCTACCCAGTAAAGAAAACCTTACCAGAGGGAATCCTTTATTTCCCAGGCTTGGTGGTACATAGTGCCTGAATCCCCTAGAGTAGGTATCTTCTGGACCTGGTGTATTTCCATGGGGACCTAGAACAATGACACCTTTTTAAAATTGTTTTTTCAGTACAAAATACCAGTGCTCACAGTGTTGCNAGTCTGTACCCCATGAAAACATGCAGTATTAGACTTAAAACTAAGAATCTGTGCTCCTGACATAGTGCATAATTATACTGCACAAATGTATAATTATAAATGTTAAGCACTCATGGAGGATAAATCTATCAATGGATATTACACAAAGTGGTGTGAATATTGTATCTAATTCAAGAAAATATTAATTTGTGAGAAATGGGATAGTGGTCCAAAACCAATATATATACATATATAAAATTTTTATATATATATATATATTTTTTTTTTTTTTTAAATCAAAATCCTTGCCAAATATTCATTTGAACAAGTAGACTAGAAGAGGTGTTTCTGTGGTCCAGGACAGTAGCCGTTCTGTCCTTAAACCTCGTATCTTAAGAGTATCCAGTTGATCACAAGGTTCAGGAAGGATTATTTTCCTTTATAACACAAGTTGAATACATATGCTCAGAAATTAATTTTTTCCCCCCCTTCCTTTAAAACATCACTGTTGGATGCAGCTGGAGATGCCATGCCAGACTAAGTAGGCCAGTGCTTTGAGGGTGTATTGAGAATCCTCTGCTTTAAATTCTTGGCTGGTACATCTTAGCCAGCTAGTGAGGATTAAATATATCATGAGACTTGGGGACAGGGCTGAATTTTCCACAAGTCAGATTAGAAGGAACCTTGGGATTTTTTTCAGGCTTTGTTATAGCTTGGACTATGGATCATTTCTTACCTAATCAATTCCTTGTTATTGTTGAAGCCCAAAGTAACATCTTGTTCTTTTCTATCCTCTACCTATGGCACTTAACAATTTAGTCTTTCATGGGCTGAAATTACATAGTTAAGCTCAAATTCCTGGGCTCAGTACAAGGTAAATAAAAGAAAATTAATGTGTTGTGCTACAGAGCTCAATCTGAGCTATCTAATAATTCTTTCTGGTATTAAACATAGAAGTTTGCCGTAGCAAATTAATTTTGTCTGAAAAGTCAAAAGTGGTAGGAATTTTAGAAGGGTTGTGGGGAATTTTCCTGCAAACTTTAAAACTGAGTGTTAATTTTTTTTGTTTTGTTTCTATTTTGTGACTAACTCAGTTTGAAATGAAAAATTTTCTCTAATGTTTTCTGTAATTTTTTTTTCAAATTTTCCATTTAATTAAATGTGCCTGAACCTGTAGATTCAGAATATATAACTCAATAATAACAACAATGTATTTTGAATGGGAATGGGGAGTTCATTTTAGGGATAATTTGGGGCCAACCCTACTATCAATGGTTGAAGGAGAATTACCCATCTACTCCTGGGACAGTTAGTGCCAATTTGGCCACTGCATCTAGTGGGACCAGGACAATTTTTTTTCACTGCTGTCTTTCTCTGCCATGACAGTGTATAGTTATAATTATTTTGGTTGTGAGGTCCTTGGATACCATAATATTAACTGTGCAGACTATTCCTACCCAGTAAAGAAAACCTTACCAGAGGGAATCCTTTATTTCCCAGGCTTGGTGGTACATAGTGCCTGAATCCCCTAGAGTAGGTATCTTCTGGACCTGGTGTATTTCCATGGGGACCTAGAACAATGACACCTTTTTAAAATTGTTTTTTCAGTACAAAATACCAGTGCTCACAGTGTTGCAGTCCAGCAGGTTGATACTTCAGCAGAAAAGGGAGCCTGTGTGATGTGTGCTCAGCACATAGGACGAGCTGGAGGACACATCCTTCTGGCATAATGCTGGGGACCTGGTTTAAGATGTCCCTAGCTGGAATTCAAATTTCAGCTCAAGAGAACAAATGGGGTTTCTTCTCTTTTTTTTCCAAAAAATGCTGTGAGATATTTAGAACCTTGTAATATACCAATCTGCGACCAGCAAGTGAGCAGGGGAATTAAGTAGTAGTAGAGAAGCAACCAGTGTCAATTGTTTCCCTACTTGAATGCAAGGGACAAGTAGCTGGGAAAGAAGCAGCATTCAGAGATAGCTCAGGTCATGTTCTGGGTTTTGTTTCTTCTTCTCACATGAGAACCTAAATGTAACATGAGAAATACAGTGATGGGCAGAATTTCTTGGCCCTCATAAAGAGCAGTAGCCATCTCACAGTTTGTGAATATTGTCTTGATCCTGTGTCACAGCGGACCACAGTAAAATGCCTTCACCCACCTTTGCTCCCATTCTCTGTCAAGGAGGCAAGCACAGTTTGGGAAGTCAGCTCATTCTGCATCCGTTTCTTGGTTGTGAATTTGAATTAAAGAACTTGCTCCAAAAATAAAGGGTAACGTGTTTTGGAAGGGGAAGGCTGGAGTTCAAGCACTGGTGTATCTTTTGATTAGAAAGTTACAATGGTTTTGCCTAACATTTAGCAAACCCAGTTCATTTTAGAATTGACTGAAGCAAGTTATGCAGTGCAATTGTAGTATAATAAATAAAAATCGCAGTATCTGTTTTTGACAGATATGATTTAAGGTAAAGGAGAATAAGATTAATTTTTTTTAGTGTTGCCAAGATTTTAAGTTCAATGTGTGCACACATAAGAGATATTCAATAGATATAGTAAAAGTGAATTAAATTTAGGCATGTTATGATAGCTTGATTTCTCCCAATAAGGACATGTGGCCTGAAATGTATCTGAGGAGGGAACTTACACCTTCTTCAAGGGATTGGGAAACCAATATGGCATGTACAAGAATGCGTGGCCACCTATGGCAGTTGTATAAGAAAAATCTTACATAGAGTAAATGTTTGGTGAATGAACTGCTTATTGTGTGTCACTTTGGAAATATTTGCTTGGAGTAGTAAATCACTTCCTGACGAAATGGCTTAAAAGACAATCGGGCAAGATTAAACCTGCAGTAGAATTTAAGTGACTGAGTGTAAAGATGAATTGTCTAAACCACTTCCGTGGCTCCCTAATCCTGGGCACACTGAAAGAGCTGCAAAAAGCCCTGATTTTGTCCATCGTGTGTGTGTGTGTTTCTGACAGGACCTTCACGTTGCTTTGCCATTTCTTCCACTCCAGTGTCATCATCCCTCCTGGAATAATTGTTTGAGCTGGCTGCCTTTTTTGAGTGGGAAGAATTAGTTGGCACAAAGTCACAATTACTCTTCTGCTGTTTGAACTCAGCAGTAGAAAAATCTGAGGAGAGAAACAAATACAAAATTTCCCATTCCGGCAGAGCATAGGCACTTCCCTTTACGAGCGAGCCACAGCATTAGCTGCCCTGCTGGTTCTGGGCTTCACCCCAGCAGTCCTGAGCCTCAGAAGCAGACAGCAAAGTCTGCAACTACTCTTTATTTCACATCTGTGCTACTAGAGCATGCTCCAGAACTCTGAAGATGCTGTATTCCCTCTTCAAAGAGGGGTACAAAATTGAAGAAAGGCACGTAAAGCTCATTCATTATGTCAGAGTGAATATTTCTGAGCATATAGGTGTATAGGGTAGTTTAACTCATAACCATTAACCTGTGCATTACTTTGGCAAGTCACAACACCCAGTCCGAGACCAAAGATGATACCAAACTGAGATATGAAATGGAAGCACCTTGTCTCCATAAGCTCATGCACCTCACATCTTGCCAAGGTAACTTGGTTACCTGCAGGAGTTACTCAAAGAAGTCCAGGTTCTGTCCACAGCAGGATGGAGGTATGAAATAAGTAGGTGGGCTTAGTGCAGCATCTAGTGGACAAGTGTCCACATCACAAAAAACCCTTGTGTTTCTGGCTGATTACTGAAGGAAAAATCAGCAAAAGACCAAAGGACTGTAGAGTAGAGCAAAATCCAATTTAGCTGTAAGAAGCATTGCTCTTCCTAATGAGGCACACTGGCTAATGAAAGGAACCCATCCTAATATAATCCATTTTATACATGTGAAATATACAGATAGGGAACCTGAGGCAATGTAGACTGACTTAAGTCAAAGTAAATTAAATCACTGGTCATAACCATGAATTTAATCAAAAGCATGAAAACTTAAGTTAAACTGTGATTTTTTTGTTTTTTATTTTGTTTGCATTTTATCTCCTAAGGAATCTTTCTCAGTGACTGGTCCAGTGACTTAATATGATGCTGTGCAGACAGGCACAGTTTTTAAAGAAAACTTGATTTTCCTTACTTCCTAGAGAGAAGGATGCACTGAGAAGGGTGTATGATACTCACAAACCCATTGAATAAATTTTATCATTTATAAGATATTTTCTCTGTCTTAATTTTTGGATTTTTAAATTGCATTTGAATTTAACTGGTGGCTATTTAATTAGAGAGATGGTGAATTGAAAATCTGATGTGTTGGTGTGTAACAGAACAAAGAGGTAATCAGTGAGTTTTTTTTAAAACCACTAAGCAGCCAAGCACTTCACTTTCAATAAAAAGAAGTATAGCTGAACTGAAGCACATTTAGGACCTAGTCTTGGTAGGCACTTTTCAAAGTCTTATGTTTTTAGATACTTTAAAAAGCTGGCCATTTGTTCTTTAAATTTTAGTTATTGTAGCTCTCCTATTCTCCTATCTGGCTTTTATTTATAAGTCGGAAAAGGAGAACAGAATGTCGGCTAATTAATTTCTGATTCATTTTCCCAGATTTCAGTGGATTAATTCACATGAGGAAAATATTCCTGTTGAATCTGATAATAAATAGAAACTCAAAGAAATGAAGGCGAATTCTTATTTACACAACAAAAGCAGAAATACTGGCCTCTGGAAAACATGTAAATATTTGCATTCAGTCTTTTTTAAAAAGTACAATAGAGGGTAATTTGACATATTTATGAAGCTTGAGCTGTTGTAAAAAAAGCATCAATTTCTCAGTTTCAGCTGTGTCATTATGGGAAAAGGTAGCACTCCTCAACTCATTAAAATCTGGAAATTATTAACTGTTGCAATACACTATCTTGTATCTTTAACTGGTTGTAGTAATTTCAGTAAGCCCAGGGTTGGCATAAATTATCATGTGTCTGAATCTTAATGCTTTAATTTTTTAATATAATTTTTTTTTTACATTTTAAATCTCAACAGATCTGATTTTAAAAAGTTGCAGGTTTTAGGTTTTCAGTTTGAAAAAGTTTAACAGCCCTGCTGAGCACTGGGCTGTTATGGATCAGTCCCTCCTTTGCCCCACATCTTGTCCCCAGATGAGAAGCCTCTTCTCACCAGGGCCCCAAGCACACTTCATCACCAACTTCCCCCAGGCATGGGCATGCACACTGTCTGGAAGAGGGAAGTTGATGGTGGAGATTCCATGGAGGTTAAGTCCTGTTTTCTTTCTCTCCTCCTGTCACCCGTGAGCATCAGTGAGCGGTGTTCAGTGGGAAATTGGGCACCTCCAGGGAATGGACTGCCCTTGTGAGTACTCAGCTCAGGTTGCCCCTCTCATTCCCTACCAACATGGTTTTGATTCTGTGAGACTTGTACCATTTTCTTTTCTCATTTGTGCCTTTACCATGCTCCAATGAGTTGGTTTTGTCCTTTCATCCTTTCTCTCCCAGGGAGTTCTCTATGGTGCAGTAACAGTAGGACAGTTTGTTTACAGAGAGCATGAGACCATGGTTGCTTTCTATGGTCTTCCTGACCTCTAAAAATCATCCTGAATTCCATTCTGTTCTTAATCCAGCTTCTTCTAGGTCATCCAAACTGTTGTTAAAATGCGGTGGTGTGCAAACCTCTGCATTTTATTACCTCAGACAAGGCCATGGTTGCCATAAACCTACAATAAAATGAATAGCCACGTGAGTGAGACGTACCCATGGACATAATTTATTTCGACTAGAGTAAAACTTTTGACATGCCTCCTCTCATATCCAGGTTTCTGGACAGCTAGATAAGTAACAAACTAGTTGAATGATCAGACTTAGAGGGCAGTGGTTAGTGGGTCACTCTCTACCTTGAGACTGATGGCAAGTGCATCACAAATATCTATTCTGGGATCTTTCCTCTTTATCAGTTGGTCTTTATCAGTGTCTGGCGATGAGGAGCACGTGCTCATCAGGTCAGCAAACACCACAGTGCAGGGAGAAGTTGACATGCTTAAAGGCAGGGCTGCCATCCAGAGAGATCTGGATGGTCTGGAGAATAAGCCGACACAAACTTCATTAAATTCAGCATGCAGAAACAGGAGCAGAGCCAGGCTATCCAGGGAAGTAATTACTTTCCCTTTCTCAAGGCTTATTAAATCCCATGTACCTTCCAGTACAAAGAAGATATTTGCTAAATACAAGCAAGTTTAGGAGATGCTCACCAAGATGGTCAGAGCTGGAGCACTTTCCCTTTGAGGGGAGACAAAGAGCAAACATCATTCAGCCTTTGAAGGAATGGCTTCAAGGGGAAATAACCACTGACCTGAATGGCACGTGGTAAAATGATGAGAGGTAATTGTTATTGCTTGAAATGAGAAAGGTTCAGAATGGACATAAGGGGACATGATTCATTGTGCAACAGCCCAGCAGGTCAGGTTTCCCAGAGAGGCAGTGCAGTCTCCATCCTTGGAATCTTTCAGGACTTAAGTGAAAAAAAGCCCTGAGCAACCTCTTCTGCCTTCATAGTTGATCCTGCTTTGAGGGGAAGTTTGGACCATGGGCTGTCTGAGTTCCCTTCCAACATGAATTATCCTGAGATCTGTGATCTACATTCTTTCTCATTAAATAATGCATGCCATAGAACATTCCTTGCTCCAAGTTAAAACACCCCAGTCTTCCGTCTTCCTTTCTGTACAAAAAAAAAAGAAGCATTTTTAGAACTGTCAGATTTTTTCATGGTATGAGAAATGTGTCTGCACTGAAAAATGGCAATATATTCCTTTGTGCAAGATAGCTGTAAGAAACCTCCACAGAAACATCTAGTATCAGAAATGGCCAATTCATAACTATGTTCCTCTATCTCACAATATTTTTCAGGTTATCTTTCATTAGAACAGAGTAGTAGAAGTTAAAATTAACCCTCTTTTGGTTAGGGTTATGATGTTTCTAACCCATCTAATTGCAGAGAAATTCTTTACAATATGACCCATGTGCATCCTGAGATCTCAAATAAGAGGGGCTGATTATGGGTAATTTCCACTTCTGTTTAAACTCCTCTCTGGGGTAAAGTTTCAACTTGTTGATACCACTGCATCAAAACCTGCCCAAGAACAGTTGGTGGAAGACTCCAGATGGGAATTTCTGGCTGTGATACTCATAATGGATCAGCAGCCACAGTAGTAGATATAATTCTCCCACAGCTCCTGAATCCTGTTCAGCTTCTCTTCTTTATATTCCCATGCCAAGATCTGACACAAGCTTCATGATATTCTGGCAGAGATGGGATGTGCCAGCAGAGAGGGAAGAGAAGATTGCCTGGGACATGGAGGGATAGGTACAGGTGGCAGAAAGGAACAGCTGACAGAGCCTCAGGATGTCAACCTACACTCACGTGACTGCACCATCACCTGCAGTCACAGAAGCCCTGCAAATAGTTCTCTTAAATTAAAGACAGCTCAGGTTTACAGATGCAAAGATCTCCCAGATGATTGTTATCCAAATACAGGACATAAAGTGGTGGGGAACCCTAGGGGTAACCAGTTCATCCTTGAAAAGTAATTTTTACCAGTAGCCAGAAATCCCATATGGATGTTAGAGGGATGTTCAGCTGTGGTTTGCCATTCTGCCTCGGTGGTGAGGCAGTTTCCCACCTTCTGACTCTTGCCTTCTCTCCAGCATGTGCCTGGCTCAGCCTGGCAACTCCAATTTATAGAATAACACCCTTTAAAATTAGACAGCACTTAATTTCAATCTGGCATTCATATGTGGAATATCAACACAAATACTTCCCGTTAAAGTCAAGTGTAGCTGTGTTTGTCCCTGGTACATTGGTGGAGGATTTGACCATTTGAGTCTTCTTAAACTCTAAGGAGCTGCATAAATGCCTCTTTTTGATATTTATTCTCATATTCTAAATCGTTTAAATCTGTTTTTACACATAAAGATGCAGTGAGAGAAGTAAAACTGAACCTGTATACTGGTGTTATCACTAGCAGTATTCTTGAAAGAATATAAAAGCATCTTTTTGTGAGGCACATAGGCAAGCATATAAATTGTATACTAGCATTTCAACAATTTCTTTATTACTTCTCTGCCACAACTATAAAATAACTTGTATATCAGACTGATGCCAGAAACAAGCACAATTTCAGGTAAACAGCTGTCTTAAGTACTCTTCCAGGAAATTTGTGTAACTTTAGCTCCTTCCTATGGCTGAAAATGCAATAGTCTAAAACAGACACCAGTGTTGTATATCCTTAGGAAAAAAGGTATAATTATTGGTTGTGGCTGGCATTTTATCTTATTCAGAAAAGTGGTTTCCTATTAAAATAGTAGAATTCCCGCATTTCACTATTCTGTTGATCATCCAGGATAAAACAAGACAGTATTTATATTCACAGCTCAACAAATTGGTTTCTTTAAACACTGTAATTTTCAATAATACCTGAAGATGAGTTACTTAAATTTTAATTAATATATAGATAAATATAGTTTTTTCACCTCTCCAGAACAATTTTCAGTGGTCTGACTTTGATTACTAATTTGGGGTGTTATTTTCATCTCATGCAGTGTAGTACAAATTTAATTTGCAGCAATCACTAAATAACAGACAGATATAATGTGATTTAGAGTCTAACATAGGCTGGATGTACACTGACATTAACCTTTGAGAAATATAGGAAAATTCATATGTTAGGAATAACCTGAAGGAGGTATTTATGAGAGGACAAAGATCTTTAAAACGATAATGCTGAAGCAGAGGTAATAATAACAAAAGCTAAAGACCACAGTCCTGCACGTGATTCATCTTCCTACTGGAACCCATGGTCAAGTGATATCATGTGTCTGTTGAGCATGTGATTGACTGTGCCTGTGCTCTTTTCCTGTGGGAAATATGAGGCAATGCAATTTAGTTTCATTTTCAGTAAAACAGGAGTTTTTCATAGAATTAAACATATGGAAACAATTAATTTTATTCATTTGAGGAGAAATCAATTGGTAAATTAAGGTAATTTGTCAATCAACCTGACTCTTGAGTGTTTTCAGACTTGAAACTTGAAAGCACTCACAACAGGGTACTTTGGCAAACTACCTTTGCTGAAGAGGGTTCTGGGTGTTTGAATGTCCCAGAACAAGACAAGAGTCATGTCAGAGAATCAGAGAATCACAGAATTATAGAATAGGATGGGTTGGAAGGAACCTTTAAATGCTATCTACTCCAACCCCCCTGTGATGTTCAGGGACAGCTCCAACTAGAACTGGTTGTTCAGAGCCCTGTCCAACTTGACTTGAATGTTTCCAGGGATGGGGCATTTACTGTCTCTCTGAACAAGCTGTGCCAGTTTTACTGCTCGCTTTGTAAAAATCTTCTTTTCTACATCTAATCTAAACTGTGGCTCCTTCAGTTTAAAACCATTACCCTTCATGCTGTGTCCTTCTGAGCAAAGGATTAGTGATAAACACCATTCTCTAAACCTGGAGATTCTGGGTGCCATTTCTCAGCTGGCTCCCTTGGAGCTGATTGCAATTCCTTCTTATGTATGAGGACCCATTTTGGTGAAAATCCAGTGTCCGTCTCTCCATGCTTCCATGTCAGTCTCTTGAGCTCCCCAGCTCATTCAAAGGGCCTCATCCTCTTGCTGTACATGTTGCATAATGGGAATTCACTCTTGGACTGGCTTTTGAAACAAACATTCTGGGGCATATCCATGACACAAGAAATGCTAGAGAAGGAAGTGCACATTCTGGAAACTATGCAATTGTCCAGCACAATCTCATGATGTTTAGTATCCTCAGACACACACAGATGAAACATGGATTTCTAGTGTCATGAAAACGCAAGATCAAAGGCTGTGAACTGTGGATGTGGCCTGTGTGAGTTGCAGGGGAAGAGCCCTGAACAGTTTTCACTATGAGGTGTGCTGAATTTCTTGGCCTGAGTTGGATGCAGTTCAACATAAATTTTTTGTAAGGCTCTAGAGCATGTCTAGAAATCGTAAACTTAACCACAATCTTTTTTCATTGTCCAGACACTGAGTCTCACCTTGATTTAATTACTTAAGGATTTATCTGGACTCTTTAATTTCTAACTAGAACCAGTGTCCAGGCCAGTGCCTGGTAGCAAAAAGTGGTGCCCATCATATCTATAATTCAGAAATATCTTAAGAACCTTCTTGGTGACCACATGTTGGGGGTTGAGAAGGTTTTCTTTTTGTGTGTGCATGTGTTCTTTTTCTTCTCTCAAAGGAATTTTTTCCCCATGTTAAGGGGCGATTGCTGGGGTACTTAAGAAAAACAAAGGACCTAGCCAGCCACAAGGGAGGGGCCCAATTGTCCTTTTTTTTGGTCTTGGTGGCGTCTTCTCAGGTGGGGGAGCAGAGATATCTCGAGATTTAGAACTGGAAAAAAAGAGGTGGGGTAGAGTGCTTGAGATTCATTGCTCTCCTGGCGTTTGGAGGGAGTGGGACTTGCAGCCGCCGCGGAGAGAGTTCATCTCGCCACGAGGNGGTGATTTTTTTTTCTCAATTGTAGAATGTTTCATTCACAATCATTCCTTAAATGACTTTCATGGTCACCTATTCTATAACAATACATTAAATAGAGTAAAAGTGGACATAAAATTTTCTCATTAGTCCCATAAAGGAATAATTTGCTTAACTGAAAAAAAAAAATGTAGTTGACGCTCTAAGTAATGCTGTTCTTGAGAATCGACCCTAATCTCCACTATGAAGCAATAAATGGGGGCTAAAGGCTAAGTAGATTATCCTAGGAAAGTCTTCTTGAAAGTCATTTAACAGCTAATCATATGTTAAGGTCAAACATTTCCAGTTTCTCATGGGAGAGAAGTAGGCATCCCACCTGATTTTCCTATTCTGAAACAATTTTAGGAGTATATCCAAATTCAAGGATTCTGCAAATGTCCCCTGACAAATATCCCTTCTCTGACATTTTTCCTGATTTTAATTTTATCTGAATTTGATTTGGCCAATATCTATCCCAAGACAACAGAGGCCTCACATTTTTGGGAGAAATAGGGTACATTGTTTTCTTTTTGTTTGGCTCACATAAAAGCCTGACTATGGCACCGACACTGCCCTAAAATAATTTTGCAACATGGTTGAGGGGGAAAGAGCACAGAGCTCTGGGACACACAAGTGGACTCTGTTCAGTCCCTAGTTCAGTTCACCTTCATTTCTTCAGTATCCTTAAACTCTATACTAAAGATCATCCAAACAACACTTACTGCACTTCAGTGTGAAGACAATCTAGGATAACTGTCCTGAATATTTTAAGTAGCTCTTTGAGGGAAGTCTACAGTTGGAGGAAGTGATTTGGGCAGTCATAGAGGCGTGGCTGGCACAACCTGTTTTCCATTTTAACTCACTTTTCCACACTCTATAGTCATGCCTCAGGGGAATCATATTTCATAATGAGAAGCTGAACACTATAAAAGAGTGTGATTGCATCATGATATGTCTTGAAACCTATATTTTTTCTTTTCGTGAATGAAAGCACTTTCCAGAGTGGAAAGGAGCACATGAATGTGGGCAAGATGATGACTCACAGCTGTAAAATCTCTCACATGCATAACATTCGTGAGCATGAAGGCCTGACTGCAGTCAGCATGTGGCTGCAGTTCTTGTAGGTGTGTACAAGCCAGCTGGGGCACTGAACGTGCTTTTTCTGAGGCAGCCCAGCGATGAGCACAAGCATCAAAACCTGCAGCAGTGCAAGGCTTTGGGTGGCCAGCCCTTACTGGGTGATGACTCCCATGTCTATATTGCTTTCTATACTTTGGCCTAAGCCAGCTTATCTCCCCAGCTGGTACCCCTTTTTTTTTTTTTTTTTTTTTTTTTTTTTTTTTTAATTTGCACTATTATCCTGACTGGTACAGCTATATTTTCCAAGGTTTTGTTAAAAGATATATTTGAGAAGTACTTTGGTCCAAACAGTACACAAGTAAGAAGGAAAAGAGAGATCATGACTTTGCAGAGCTGTGAAGTGGGGCAAAGGGAAAAGAGAAAGCATGGGAGAAGAAGGATTCTACTTCATTCCTTTTAACAGCAAATGACAAAATTCTTCACCCATTTTCCAGATGCAGGATGGAAATAGGCAGTTTTCACATTATAGGAAGCTTTTAAAATGACATATTTAATCAACAAAGTGACCTTAGAAATCTGAAAAGTAAGAGTGGCATCCTCTGTCTTTGCTGAGGTGGAGGAAGGAGCTGGAAGAGCCTGCCAGGGTTAATGAGGATCAAACAAGCCATTCCAGACAGATGGATTGTTGTGTAAAACCACACGGACTTTCCTGTCACACCGTGAGCTGGTCAAGCCAACAATGCTTGCTTCTGTATTTGTTTATTTATTCAATTTACAAGAGACTTTGGTCAGCACACTCCCTTAGGGCACGTATAATAAAAACAGTGCATCAATTAAACAGCGATGCTTACAGCATTGACAGAGTGCCTAACGAAGGACTTTGAATTCCTTTAGGCCTGTCCCTTTGGGGAATATTCAGCTTGTAGCTCTCACATATCTGGAAGGTTTGGAGGAAAAAACAGGCTGCCTGAATACATGGATGTACCTCTAAGCACAGTTTGAAGGACAACAGGAGCTTCAGCTGTTGTTTTATAGCTGTGAGGGAAGAGAATTCTCCAGTTTGGAGCCCTACATGAGAGAAACCCGAGATTTTTAAAGCTATTTATGTACTACAATCACAAGTAGGCCCTAGTGGGTGTTCTTACTTGCCCTGTTTTTTAATTTTAATTTCAAACTTGTTCAGCCTACAAGGGAAAATCCCACGAGATAGCAGAATGCATCTATCTAACTAAAAATCTGGGCCTTGGTACTGATACAGCATCAACAACCTGGCAGAGGGGCAGCCTTCTGAGGTCTCTTTTATAGCTCTTTGGTCAAGCACACTTAGAGGTAAAAATGTGATGTTTATTAAGGGTCTGCCGTAAAACAAAATATGCCCTGAAGAAAATAAAAAAACAAACCAACAAACATCTTGTACTACCTGATGAACACCAGCTCCCAGCCATGTGGCATGTCCCACATGTGTCCCTGCTTCCTACCTGTGTTCCTCATTTTCTCCATTTTGTAGACTTAGGGTGGCCAGTGGCCATGGAAGGAGAAACTCAGGACAACTGTTCTGTTTTCCTAATGGCAGTTTTTGTAGGATGGTAGTGGGGTGATTTTGTAGAGTGGTGATCCTGTCCCACAGGGTGTCCCATCTTGTCCTTCAGATCATGCAGACTAAGTGGTCCTGGACAAGAAGTTTTATTTTCCTTTTCAAACCCTGACTCTCTGCCAACAGGTCCCCAGGAATCCATGGGGAAGCCACAGCCTGTCTAGATGCATAAAAAGAAGCAGACAGACAAAATCTGATTAAATCTGACTCTAGACTTTTCTTCTCAGATATCTTTAGTCATTAAAGCCACCATTACCTTAAGGGTTAGTGATTTGGTGTGCCTGCTTTTTAGCATTTCCAGCCTGAAATACCCCTGAGGTTGGCTTTTAAAAACAGATGTTCACTCTTATTTACAAGCAGATTACAGATGTTCTGCACTGTCAGAGTCAGACAAACATGTAGATGCACCAACAAAATCAGGCCAAAAGACTGTTGATCCAGACACCCTAAAATCATTGGCTAGTTCTGCATCAGGTGACATTAGTTCAGCTTATTTTCTGCACCTGTAAATTTTGACAGGTGATGTTTAATTGCTGAAAGGGTGTTTGCAAAGATCAATTAGCTAATGCCTATAAAGTGCTCTGCAGAGAGCCAGTGCAACCACTGCTGGGGCATAGTGCTCCCCTTCCTTGCCATGCTCAGTGGGAGCACTGTTGCTTTAAAAAGGGAGCTTGTCCAAGCTCTCCTCCTCCACTGGATCTAAGATGGATGCTCCTGCTGCAGCACAGCCTGTGAGCAGACTTTGCCCAGCCTGCTTTTTTTGTTTCTCCTGGAAGCTTGCTCCAGACAAGTCCGCTGCACTGCAGACTGAGCAGAAGCAGGAGGGCAGCTCTCCCCAGGTAAGCTACCACTGCCCCAAAGCTGCTCGTTCCCACACCTGGATGGGGCAGCACCAAGGATGCTGCCATCCTGAGAATTATGGTCTTCTCCGTCCGTCTCTCTGGCTGACTCACAACAGCTCTCAGCCAGGCAAGAGTCAAACAGCCCTGGGCCTGGGCTCTCTTTCACTCACTCCTTTCCTGGCTGACTGGCATGCATTTAGTTACGAGGAGGACAGGGAAGCTCCTGTTCCACAACCAAAGCTGAGCTTGTGCCTGTTCCTTTGTGTTAGCATTGCCTCTGTGGAGGCACCTCTGAATGACATGGGAGCTGCCTGCGGCACCACGGTGTTGGGGCCATGCTGTGGCTGGCAGCAGCCCCTTCAGCCCGTGCTGGGTGAGGAGATGGTCTTCGGTCACCACACAGAGCTGGGGGCTGGCTCAGGAGGGTTCTGCAGGCTCTCGCAGGCCTGCAGTCCCTGGGAGCAGTTTAAGCTCTGTTGGCGCCTTTCCCTAAGAAACGTATTGATTTTCCACTAAGCTCCTCATCCTTGAGGCATTAAAATTGTCATCTGTAGAGGACTGAAAACTGGGCCCTCCAATAACTCTCCTAAAGTTTGTCTTTATTTCAGCTTATTACTCCCATGGACCCTTTGGAGGACACATTTCCTCTGTATAGCATGATTTTAGGACGGTCTTTTCTTACCCCTTCCCCAGGGTGCTAGAGCATTGGAGGTAGGAGGCATTCCCAACCAAGAGGGTTGGAGGTGTGCTTTTTGTTAATGTCTTCCATTTACAGAGCTGTTCTCTTTGGCCAACTGTGACAGATTGTTGTATCCCTCAACCCCAGGGACAGTGCTTGGGCAGTGCTGTCAGGGTGAAGAGTCCCTGCCCTGGCTTTTAAAGGCATTCTAAGAAGAGAGAGGTGCTGTAAGGAGCCAGTGGTCAGTGCTGACCAGGAAGGGTTGTTGTCACTAGCCCTGTGCTGCTCCCTGGACATGCCCCAGCAAAGAGGATCAAGCCACAACTGTGAGAACCAAGGGAGCTCTGTGACTGAGTGCCTGGTCCAGAAGCTCCCATGAATGAGAGGAGTGGTAGGATTCTCAGGCAACCCAGAATTAAACTTGCTTCTCATCCATCTGTTTTTTTTGTCAGCCACAAGACTTTACAGCTTGTATTTAAAGCCATGGCAATGGGCATCATCCTGTGGAGGCAGAGAGAAGCTGTTGTCTGTGCCACACACAAAAGTAAAGCTCTTTCAGCTTTCACTGGGTAACCTTTTCTCTTCCTGCTGTGAAAACTGATCAGGTTACAGAGAAAGACACACAGGAACTGTTAGGAGAAGAAAAAATCTTTCAGAAATATTTTCCTTCAGCCAGGTGGCACCTTTGTGTGGGTTGGAGTCAAGGGCACCTCTCCTTCCAAAAAGACAACTGCAGGCATTGATGTTTTTTCCCTTGTTGACAGTGGTTGTTTCCCAGATGTCAGATGGATGTATTTGAGAGGGGGATCTGCAATCTCTGTTCCCCAAATTACACCTGAGAGCATCCTGTGTGTCCACTGTGTTCAGAGACAAGATCCATAGTCTGTCCTTAGCATGGTGAGGTTAGAAATGCCAGCAAACAGAGCGCCAAAGTAGGTGTTGTCATACAGATGGTTTTGCTACAATTTTGGTGGAAAACTTGATGTAGAATTTAGCTGTGACTACAGTTACATCTCTTATTTGTGAGTTTTTCTTGGGTTTGGGTTGTTTTGGTTTTGGGGTTTTTTTTGTTTTTTTTTTTTAATGGATTTGGAATTTCATGGCTGAAAAACCATTAAATGCCAAAAGCTGTGAGGATAGTGGCATTTGCCAGAAATGAGCACAGAATTTCCTGTTACAAGAATCTGAAGAAAATCACTGACAGTCTTCCTGACTGCTGAGAAAATACTCACTTCTAATGGCAGCTGGGAAGATGGTTAAATTTATATACAGAAAAAAAGTGTAAAAAAAAAAATCAAAATTCAAACATCTGGTAATCAGAACTCCCTCTTCTATATGTCAGAGAGAATTTCTGAGCAAAAGAAAAGCCTCACAGAGGAATCCAAAGGTGTTCTCCTGCTTCTAGCACATGGGGTGACAGCCTGGGTTCAACTCTGACATGAAATGTGGGTCTGCTTCTCCAGGATGCCTGCACCTTTAGCCAGAGCAAATCTTGAACACAATAGTAAGGAACAAGAAATGTAAGGCTATATAACATAGGACTTAGATTTAGGCCTGGTCCACTTATCATTTAGTTATTCATGCCTGCAATTATAGCTGAGTGGAATGATATTTTACAATCAGGATAACAAAATTTCTTTCAAAATCCTAGTAATGTGGAAAATTCATTTCTCCAAAGTGCCAAAAAGCGTGACCTTATCATGAATTCTGATGTATCATTGGTTTTATTTTTACTCCTGCTTTCATCAAGCACTTTTCCTTTATGTTTATTATTTCTCTCTAAATAGTAGTACCATATGACACAAGAAATAAAGGCAGGGTTCTGGTGGTTGCTTTCTGAGGCTGCCTGCAGCAGTCTGAATGTCTCAGTACACAAGATGGTTGTAGAGGCACTGGTTTTCCAATAAAAGCCAGTTCTAGGAACCGCACTTGAAAAGTAATCCAGGTCCTTTACAAAATACTTCCAGGTAATGGTAATTATATTTTACTTGTGGGGGTTTTTTGGGTTGTTTTTTTTTGGGGGGGTGGGGGGGTGGGGGGGAGGTGTTTGGTGTTGGTTTTTGTTTGTTTTGTGTTTTTGTTTGTTTGGGGGGTTTTTTGTCTCCTAGCTTTTATTTAGATCATGAAAGGATTTGATACATGACTCTTAAAAGTTACATTCTGTGCTTGCCTTCAGCTGGGTAGAGTCCCTATTGACTTCCCATCCATACGGACCGTTAATGATCACCAGCATTTTAATTCTGTGTGCTCCAAAGGCAATGAGGTCTAAGCAGTGCATGCATTTCCTCAGAAAGAGACATATTTCTTGAAAGTGGATTTCCCCTTTGAAACTTTCAGGTGATGTAACACTCTGTGCTCCAGCTAGTCTAAATCTCAGGCAGAATTGCTTCCAAATAGTTTTTACTGAAGTCCATACCCTGAGCACACCAGAAACTGTCAGAGGAATGGCATGTGTAAAGATCAACATCAATAAAAGTAATAACATGAAGTACAAATATCAAGTGTTGCATGTAGTAAAGGATATCCAATTGAATGAATACCAAGCGTGTATTGATTAGCCAGGAAGTAGGGAAGGGTGGAATTGTGTAACAATGAATCCCAGAGTGAGTTGTGGTGAAAAATGAAAGGCTATTGCAAAGCTAATGTAAAAAACCTGGACTGTATTGAGAGCATTATTGTAAGTGAGAGATGGATGGGATTATTCTGCAGGGCAGTGTCTCTGTTTGGATGCACACTTTGAGAGGAATGGAGATATTTTAGAGGAAAACACCGAGGACAATAAGGGGTTTATAGTGTATGAGCTGTGGTGAAACTTGAAAGAATTAAGTAGAACAAGTTGGGATAATCGATGATCATCTTCAAATATATAAAAGCTGTTTTCATAAGAATGACTGAGGTCTATTAGGCTACAACTTTTCATAATGGAAAAGAGACCAGTTAGAGAGAATGCACAAATGGTTTATAAAGTCATGGGTGACATAGAGAGGATGAATAGAAGTTAACTGTTCCTTGTTCCTTCCATTGCAACATTTTGAGAAAGCTGATAAAGATATCAGTGCCAAGATTCAGAACAAACAAAAGAGATGGAATTGGAAGGCCAGAAAACGTCTCATCAATGGATGCCCTGGAAGTCGAATGGATTCAAGGGGAGACAGGAAAACAGGTGGAAAATTCCTACCAATTACTACTGCTTCTTACTGAGGGAGTCTCACTTGCACACAGGATGTGCGTGCAGAGCTGGCGACCGCATGGAGAGGACTGTGGCCAGGCTGGTGCCTCCACTTAATACATACAGCCAGGATGTGTGTGGTCCAATAAACTTCAGTACACACTGACAAACAGAGCTGGCCAGTTTAGAGCTAGCAGCAGGGTATCAACACAAAATTCCATGCAGACTAGCCCCTCTTTTGTCCCAGCAGCCTGAGTAACTACTGCAGCTCTTAGACCTTGGTGAGCTCTAGCATGTGGTGGCTAAGCTGATCATTTCAAGCTCTTTCAGATGCATGTGTTACACTATAAACACTTGAAGAAATCAGTAGGTCTACACAGTGACATTAAAGTAAGTCATATATTTTCTAAATATTCTATGTGCATGTTTCCACTCCGTGCCAGCGGGATCAGGTTTTTATTTCTCTTTAATTTGTCACAGAAAACGTTAAAAATGCTAATACAAGATATAAATAGGAATCTTCAGATAAGTGGAGCTGTTTTGTATCTGTTGAGGGCTGGCAGCAATATGCTTGCTTTTTTCTTTCAAGCTGATATTTAATTAGAGTATTTTTTCTCCCCCCTCTCATATTTTTGTTTTAAATTTATACCTGGCTGGAGAAGTTACTTTAAAAAATTACATACAGTTGGCGACTTTGTAAATGATTTAACAGATCAAAATTATTTTCATAAATAATTCAGACAGTTTTTCACTAGTTACAAATGTAGAACTATGCTGTGAATGTGGCACTTTAGAATGTGTAAACACTTATGAACATGAGTACTTTTTTGTAAGAGTATTTCCATTAATCCTGTATATAGGGCGTCATACTTAAGATATGGGCATTTAATTGGAAGGCATTACCTCCACTTTCAGGTGGGGAGATTGAGTCATACTGTGTTTTCCAAGCTGCCTACCTCATCTGAATTCTTGATGCATAGTTTCTTTCCCAGAGCATGCCTCCATGCTCAGATTGCAAGGTGCTTGAGGAGAACTTTCTATCTCCATGTCCCTGTCATCTCTAGGTGAAGCAAACCAGCTCTCCACCAGCAGGGTCTGCTGTTGGCAGGAGCCAACTGGCAACTCATCCCTGTCTCCATACAGTGATTTGTGAAAATGAAATCAGCTGTCACAAGCTGCCGTGTGAGATTCAGCAGCTGCTGCTCATGACAGTGGGATAGGTGAGTCCCAGCAGTCCCAATGACATCTCACAGAA
The DNA here is from genome assembly GCA_013400655.1 of Mystacornis crossleyi. Lineage (NCBI taxonomy): Eukaryota > Metazoa > Chordata > Aves > Passeriformes > Timaliidae > Mystacornis > Mystacornis crossleyi. The sequence continues at coordinate 25,383 of VYZQ01050478.1, forward strand.
GAGGCAAATCTGTCTCCGCACAGCTGTCCCTGGAGCTCTCTGTTCCATCTCCACCTCACTGTCCCTATTCATCTCCTCCTCGTGGCAGGACCAGCCCAGACCTTGTCTGGTCCTTGAGCCTTTGGATGCCCCCAAAAAATTGCCTTATCCCTGTTGCAAAAAGTGTGCATGAAAAGTCAGTCTCATATTACCCCTTGGAATCAGTTCAACCACAGTTTTGCATGAGGTGTAGAAAGATCACAGATTAGAAGCTCTTGAGCTGGTATCTGGTGATTGTGGGGTCTTTCCTTGCAGACTTCCATGATAAGTGCTCACAGCCCAGAGCTGTGGGACTGTATCCTGGCCTGCATCAAGGGAAGTGTGACTGGCAGGTTGAGGAAGGTGATTCTCCCCAGCTACTCCACTGTGGTGAGACAGCACCTGGAGTGCTGCATACAGCTCTGGGATTCCCAGTGAAGGAAAGGCTTGGACTTGTTGGAGCGAGTGCAGGGGAGGGCTACAAAAGTGATCAGAGGGCTGGTATTTCTCTCCTGTGAGGAGAGGCTGAGAGTTTGGGTTGTTCAGCCTGGAGAAGAGACGGCTCTCTGGAGACCTTGTTGCTGCTTCTCATTACTTTAAAGTGGCCCATGAAAAAGAAAATCTTACCAGGGCCTGCTGTGGTCGAACAAGGGGTAATGGTTTGAAACTAAAAGACTATATTTGGACTAGATATAAGGAAGATTTTGGGTTTTTTTTTCCAATTAGGGTGGTGAAGCACAGGCACAGGTTGCCCAGAGAGGTGGTGGATGCCCCATCCTTGGAGACATCCAGGGATAGGTTGGACAGGGCTTTGAGCAACCTGATCTAGTTGAAAATGTCCCTGCTTATTGCAGGAGAGTTGTGCTGCACGGCCTTTAAAAGTTGCTTCCAACCCAAACCATTCTACGATTACTGTTCCAAAGGGAGATAAATTTTCAGTCAAACTTAGCCCAGGTTTCTGATACTCACCAACAGACAAAAATCAGCAAAATAAATGCTTGACATCCTCATTGTATACCCCAAAATGACCAGCTCACAAATAGTGTAGACATAGCTGAGGTCCTTGAAATGCCCTAAGTAGAGCCTCTCCAAAAACAGAACAGCTGTAAAACCTTTGGTTTACACTAGAGGTGTGAGACTGTTTTGTTCTTAAGGACCATGTGAGACAGTTGTGTGCAAACACTTCTGTTTTGATGGGGGATCATTCTAGTTTGTTTTATATTTATGTTCTCTGGTTCCCTTTGTATGTGCTGCCTGTGGTGCAACAAGCCTTTTTGCTTTTTCTTTTATCTGATTCTTTGAGAAGACAACTTCTCTTTAATCACTGCCAGAGACAGATTTAGTTTTTAAGAGGCTTGATTAGTATTCAGGGACTTCAGAGAACAGCAACAAAGAAGGTGGTTTTGAATTCTAACATAAGATTAGAAGAAAGTTAATGATCATATACCTTGGCCGAGGGTTTATAGATCATCATGATCTGGTATCTAACGGATGTTGTAAGGGTTAGTGGAATTTTTAATGGTATAGCAATGGAGCAAAAAGTTGAGTAGTGAAAACAGAGAAGGGGAAATGCATATATCTATACTATAGTACCAAAACTTAAGCAATATTCTCAACAAAAACAGCCGGGAATTAAGAAATGCTACAATTAAGCATCCTAAGGCAGTCAAAGGTGAATACCTAAAAATTCTTTGTGATTCTCCAGGTCTTTAGTTTTGTTTTTACTTATATCGATCTTTTTGTTTCTCACATGATGTCAGGCGCAAAGCTAAGCGTTGCTATTTGAAATAGGTCCAGTGTAGAAGGAGATATATACATGTTAGGTGAGGAAGTACCATGCAAACGGGATCATAATACTTCCTGAAATTCAACTCAGTTGCTCCAAGTTAATTCATCCATTTCCACAATATGGTGCACTGTGAAAGGCAGATGGACATCTTTTGAAAACCTGGAGCTGAAAGGTTGGCAGCTTCCAGAGAGGCTGGTGGAGTAGGAGAAATCTTATCAGACAGTGGCTGTGAGCAAGTAACTGTATCAATGCACTCAAGTCCAAAGAAGGCTGGAGGACTCAAAAAACTGATCTGTGGACTCTTCTTCATACAGTAACACCCACAATGTATGTTCTTCTGTGTATCCCGTTAGTGCAAAAATGTGGACATAGATTTTCCAAGAATCCTTGCTTCTGCAGTATGACTGTGGTTTAAGTGCCTTTCTTGGCAAGTGGCAACATACTTGTGTGTTTTGTGAGTGCTGTTCTGGGAAAAAAATAGAGAGGGACCTCTAAGCAAATGTTTTCTTATGGCATTTTTCTATATGTGATTGTCACTTAATTGAAATAAATGTCTTGGCCAATTGCAACATGAGTTATTATTCAAATATGTCACTGGAATAAATCTTCCTTTTCTGAGATTTTCCCGAATGACTGTGTGTCAGGTAACTGTTTTTCACTTGAAATCAATGATGAGCTGGTGTGCGAAGGGATGAATTTTTTGCCTTGCAAAATACTTGGGTGCTTGCTGTTCGGTGCATCTTGACACTGAAGTGAAATCACAGGTGAAACCTGTTCTGGTTGAAAATCTGCAGTAGTAGGGAAGAAATGGGATGAATAGATATGTCCTCCCTTTTGAAAGCATGAGCCAGCTGAATGCAGTAAGATTCAAATGGTCCAAGAAGGTAACTGGCTGATCGTCTTTCCCTTCTTCAAAATCTGAATTTGGAAATAAATGCAGGTGATTTTAATTAGGCCATATGCATATTAATCAGAAGTCATATTTGTGTGATTGAGTCCACTTTTCAATCAGGACATCGTGTTTAAAACATTGAAAAGTACAGATGTGATGCATTTTTCTCTTAGAAATGCTAATGATTAGTACAGATTGGGAATTACTGATCACTGAAATTTCTGAGATGGGTGGCTATTAGAATGGCCAAAATAGTTTAATAGCACAGTTTTCTGGCATTTTATAGTAGTGTCTCCTAAAAATATTGCCATGCCACCCCCATCCCAAATTAATGCTTCCAAGGCCAGTGATGTAGTGTGCTCACACCTTAAGGTAGCACTGTGATTCATGTTTTAATGATAGTGGCTGCTGGCTGTAACTATGGAATGTATTGTCATGGAAACTACGCTTTTCTATATTTACACCAGTGCTGGTTATGCGAGAGACAGTACTTGAAAGAAAAATCTGTATAATATATAGCTTAATAACAAGACAGGCAAGCTAGGAATAAACAGATCAAAGATTCAGCAATGTTACAGCTGCTGTTTGTCACCACAGTACGTTTCTAAACAGGCTCAGTCACTGTTCCAGAGAAGTGCTGCTGCGGTGTCGCTTTGGGCTCAGGGGTCACACAAACTTAGGTTATTGAACAGTTGACTGATGGGCATCCATGCACTGAACTCCCACAGCACGTGAGCTCACATCCAGGCTGATCGGGGAAAAAGCGTGAGCTGAGTGCATCGAGGACACTGCTTTGTAAGTGTTTGTTATTTGCAAAAAAGAAATCTTCAGAAACAGACCTGTGTTGTAACTCTAACTGTGGAGCAGCTCTATCTGCCACTTCTGTCTAGAAGCTACTGTAATTTTACTGAGCTTGGGCTCCTGTGAGCGCGACGTTCAAAAACAGAGTGAGAAACAATAATCAGAAAACATTATTCCAAGCTGAAATTTAACTGCACACAAAACTTGGATAAAAATAAAGTTACTGTATGGTGCAAGAGTAGGAACAAAGCTGTTTAAGAAATTGGTTCTTTTATGGTTTTGAACTTCGCAAAGCAAGGGTAAGTTATACTGAAGAAATTCTACTTAAAGTATAGATATATGCATACATGCAACATACACATCCATATATATCTATACTTATATAAACAAAGAATCTTAATAGAAGAGGTTGCCTAAGGTAGGGTCTGCAGTCTCAAGAAGCTTTTTAAAAAACTCCTGTGCTATTCATCCTCTGTACTGCTTGATCTGGCTCCACACTGAGACCTCCATTTGCCATTTTCTCTGTTCTGTTGTATAACAAATTTCTACTTTGGGTTTATTACAGAAAGCTGTTTCAGTTGTGACTTGAGAACTCACTTGCAATTGCCAGGGAGACAAGCTGCTCTCATTTCTTTAGAAAGAGTTTCTAATTTGATGGGCAGAGCTTAGTGAGTCACAGAAAAGCAGGGTCAGGGCACTGTGAAACAATTGCTTGGTTTACTTTGCTATCAGCTGTGAAATCGTTAAGGACATCACTTTACTTTCCATATCATAGCCTTTTCATTTTGTATTTGTGTGTCTGCCATGACCAAACCTAAACCTGGAGGATACATTAATCCAACTTTTGATATAAATAATCCTCTTAAAAAGCACAGCTAGTGATTTGCTCATCCAAGTGCTTTATTATGCATTTTCAGCTAGTGTTGCTTTAACTGAAGGAGCAGCGGCAGCTGTAACAGCATCCAAACCAGCGTTATGCTCCCAAACTTCTTTAATTATTGCTTTTCTGGTTTATAGCAAGATGTTTGCAGGTTGCAGGCTAGCAGTACTAGCTGGAGTCAGTAGTTACATTGCCTCCAAAGCAGCGTTTAAAGAGTGCTGAATTTTTAGCTTCATGCTGGTGCATTTTCCGTGGAACTTTGTATCTTTATTCAGTGTCTTCTGCAAACCTTCAACCTGTCTATTTGTAAATTTGTGCCTGGAGAAAGCTCCCATGTGGCAAGCCAGGATTGGATAAATGTTGCTTGTATTTCTCCTATTACAAACTCCCAGCATCTGTGATTTTCAGCTCTGAGTACAGTTTGTTTCCTGCTGAGATTCATCTATTTGGGGAAAGCAAAGGTCATCGCTTCTCCGGAGTTGCGACTGATTTGNTTGTTAAAAATCCTGACTGCTTTACACCAATGATTTGCCACTGCAAAGTTGCATGTACCAACAACACTTTATCGTTGATGTTTGGATGCAAGGTAGGACGTGGTTAATGTATTTAAATGCATGCTGTAACTCCTTTGAATATCTGTGCTGTTTAATTTCGTGTCTGACTAGAGATTTCAGTGCAAATTGCGATCCGTTGGCTATAANCAGGGTTATATGAGTAGAGATTTACACCGGAGAATAACGGATTATGAAGCATTTGTTTTAGAGTTGATTGTATACTTAGCTAACAGTGCTAAGATTGCTAAACCCCTGCTCTGCTATTTGCCAAGTAGACTTTGTTTTACCTGAAATAGTAGTGGAGAGTAAGATAAAACAGGGTAGTTTAGAGGAATAAACCTTTAATTTGTGTTGTCTTTGTGATCAATTGCACGTCTGTGGTTTAAATGTATGAATCTCTGACGACAAAGTGTGTAAA
>VYZQ01050478.1:49226-63596 GCA_013400655.1 Mystacornis crossleyi
ATGCCTCTGGAAATGGGCTGGCCATCTCTGTCATATACATGATATGGGTCAAAAAGAGGGAAGACAAGGGAGCTTGTCCTATGGGTCTAGGTGACAATTCTTTCCTCCTTCTTGCCTCTTATATCAATACAGGTAAGCATTGAAGAGAGATCATTGTTTAGGCTACCCAGGTATTTCAATTCACAAGCCCTGATTTTTTGAGACTTTACGAACAAAGCCACAAAGTAGAGATTTCTCCATCATGTACCAAGAGAGGCTTTGACTTACCTTGAAATAAGATATCTGTATTGTTCTCAAACTCTTCAGAAAGCCTCATATGAGTAGTACAGAGTAGAGAAAGGGAGGTCTTTGGCAGGCATGAAGGGAGAAATATGAAATGGGGAAAATAGTTCTAGTTTGGATTAACCTTCTCTTGATTTCAGTTGAGATTTTTGTTGGATTCCAAAGTTTGGTGCAAACTTCTCAATGAGAAGCTTAAAGTCTGGGGTTTATTCCTGGAATTTCTTTCCTGGAATGTTTTTCTTGTTTATTAAAGACAAGCATGGATAGCAGCCATGAAATTAGAAAATACCTGGAGTAGTCCTTGTATGTGGGTGGTTTGTTTGGCCATGTTGTGTTTTTCTGGCTTGAGGAACTGTACATTTTTTCTTTATCTTGAAAAGAAAAATGCTAAAAACCAAAACTAGCTTTTATTTGTGCTCTGCTGTTCCACTTTCTAAAGATGCAGTGTTCTGTTTTCAAAATAAAAAGTTCATTTTCTCTAGAAAACTACAACGTGTCTGAAAATCCAAGAAATCTGTAATATTCTCCTGTCGTCATCCTATGATGGAATAGTAGCCTATCTTCCTATGCACCCGCTTGATTTTTCAAGGGCTTCAATTGGATGCTCCAAAGCTGTAGTGCCATTGATTGTCATTCAGCCTACTGTGAGTAAAACCGTATTTATTGTTATTGTATCCTTCAGGCTGACTGAGCTAAGCAGTGGTGTGTGGCTGTTTACTCTTATCTATATAAATCTTAACCCTTGCCTCAAGGAGACAATAGAGCTCTGATTTCTTCCGGCTCTGGCCCTGCCACAGGCTGCTTCTGTGGCTTCAGTGCATGACCTACTACTAAACATACAGGCCAGGTATTGCATTATTTAACGCCACTACCTAGTCCTATTTTCGGCACCATGATTGATGCTTGCAGGTGATTCAGTTTTGTGCTGATTTTACCAAAAGCAGTGTCAGTATTGCCATTGCGTGGGCACCCAGAGGGGATTGTATTAAGCAAGTAATCTACTGCAGAAATATTCTTTCAGTCTAGTCAGTGACAGAGGTAGGAAAAAAGCAAACACAGGGCTAAATGAGGAGTTCCAAACAGCATCTTTTTCCCACCAAGCTTCTAGGCTTGAGCATCTCCACTACTAAAAGTATTGCTGATTATCCCTTTAAGGGAAGAATGTTAATATACAAGATCTAATTACCTCTGTCTAAGCTGATACGCCTACAGCACCTTTTACATAACCCAAACACTTGAGTTCCAATTATACAATTATATTTTAACATGTATTAGGTGCTATTCCATTAGGGAGGAGACTTATACTGAATATTTTAACTAAACTCCCTCCTCAATACGGACATATATATGGTAAAGTCTCATTTCATTACAATGCCAAAAACTTGAATATTTTTTGTTCTTTTCCCCTTGACTAAACTAGCTGGCTCTTCAGGAAGCTCATTTTCCGTGTCTGCAGCACTGACAGCAGTATCTGTACATGTATATCAAAAGCAGGCTTTGAAGCCCATGTTCTTGGGGTCAGTAGTGACTGCAATTAGATCAATAATGATCTCTCCATGCTCACTGTGAGTATCCTCTGCTTTACAAACAGCCCATGGCAAGGTCCAGGTCTCTTGAGGAAGCAGTATGTTCACATGGGGAGGAACGGCTCCTGCTTACTTAAATAGCATGTCTTGCTCCAAAGGTTGATAGCACAGAAGGTTGAGTGTCCCTTTACTGAAAAGACAAAGGGCTCCAAGGACGATTCTCCTTTTCTGATATCTTCATGCAACTTCTGTAAGACACAAAAGCCCTCATCTGGATGACTTGTTGAGGAAGACTGTTTGCTGTACACTTTCAGTCATTAACATCAATGAGGTTTGTAGGTCAGCTCTTCTGAAAACCCAGAGCCTAAGTTTAGAGCAGGGAGTCTGAGTATATTCCTATGGTCAGAGCTAACTCAAATTTTCTGAACATCCAGGATAAGTTGGGACTTGACCTGAAAGAGCATAGGAAAAGAAAAGAGTGAAACAAGAAACAGTGAGTTTAGGGCAAGCCTGGTGAGCAAGGCTGGGGGACTGCTGGTGCTCCCCATGGTGGATTAAATTCATGTGGAGTAATGGCTACTGTTGGAGGGGAGAAATCAGGTCCCAGAAGTGTTCTGCTTCTCTCCATATCTCAGCATCAGCCTATGCCAGGGCTGGCAGAGCCTGCAGTGCAATGGCAAAGCTTGTGCTAGGTTCATTGCTGCCACGAAGGTTACCTGGTCTAACACTGATGCAGCGCTTTCTGTACTGCATGGTAGTCATTTCTGCACAGTGACTCAAGTTTAAAATATCCCCTGCTTAGAAAACCAACTTTTGGAAATGTTGAATAAAGTTACCACATTGGGGTGTACCCATCAGATAAACAAAGTTTCCACCCAAAGAAAATGTGAACGTAATTAATTGCAAGGTAAAACTAAATTATTACAACATTGTACTTGTGTTACTTTAATTATACAAACCCAAAAAATCTGGAGGTAAAGTTCCCATGGCAACCTTAACTCTGTCTCCTGGATGCACTGTGTGTGTATGTTTGTGTAAAATAGGAATACGCGTTATCATGGTCAGAGTCTTTCAGGACTTGCTGATCAGGAAGATGTTAATCAGACTAGAAATATCATCTTTAAAAGTGATTTATTTTTGCTATTTCTCCAGCCAAGTGTTAAAACATAGAGGGGCTTTTTAATTTCTGTCCAGTCTGACAAGTATTCTTGCTAAAACATAATGCCTGAACCATCCAAACCTTGTCATAAATCTGATCAATCACTGTTCAAATTTAGCTTTGATTTTGACAGACACCCTGCAGCCATGAATCTCAAGAGCTGGTAAGATGAAATTGGCATCCATTTATTTCCAGAGAGCTCACTAGTATCAAACATTTGGTTACACATTGCACTCTGATACTAACACTTGACACCACAGGACTAATTTGACCCACAAAGTTTCTTTCAAAAGGTTAGATGCTGTTTACCTATCCATCAATGATTATGGAGGGTGCAGGAGTCTGGTTACATAGCAGAACTGTCCCCACGATATCCTGACCTAGAGTAACTGTCAGGTGATACTGTACAATATCACCCGAAGAAATGACATTTCCAGCAGGCATTATCATGAAATACTCCCTTAGTCTCTTCATTTCCTTCCCCCACTTCACCCACGTTCAGTTTTTCCAAAATGTCCCCATCAGCCATCGTTCTCTTATAGAGCAAGGGGCCTGATGATCAGGGGAGGGAGGTGTTAACCACTGATGTGGGGAGAGACCAACAGCTGTAAGAAATTCCAAATTTCAGCTGTTTTGTGCAGGCAGAGTGAATAAGGGAAAGTTTTGTGATTAAAAACCCCACCACATATTATACCCTTGTGAAACATGTCTAGATGGTGAAGGCATTATAGGGTACTATTCATTTTTGTGGCTATCATGAGATTCTGTCAATGGCATGTTCCTGGTAATGAGCTTTACAAGAATTATGTAAAGTACTTTTCAAAACTACAGCTTATTATTTTTTTTTCCTGCAGTTGTCTTTAACTGTGTTTTCAGTGACATAATTCTTCAGGGTGGTGACTGAGAGAATTAGTACTTTAGAGGAAGAACTGAAGGTGTAAAATTTTTCCTATGCAAACAAATACACATCCTTACATCTCCCAAATATGACCATATTCTTACTGAGCTGCTGTGTCAAGTCAAAAGAGACATTATACATACATAGCATAAGCATAGTGTGTGTATAAATATATTCTGAGCAGACACATAGAATAATAAAGATATGCAGGTTTCTGAAGTCCCCAAGATATAAACCTAAGGACAGAAATTAGCATTCACTATGTTGAAGAACTGTAAGTATATAAAACAGATGTAAGTATTAACTCTCTAAGAATTCATCTAAAGAGAAATGAGAAATATTAAGAAAAAAACTCAGAAAAATTCTATCCTTTTGTCATTGGGAGTGTGGGATTAAATGATAGAACAATTCAATTTGGAAATGTCTTCAGATGGTGATTTGCCTTTAAATATAGGAAAGCTGGACATACTGAAGTAGAACAATTATTTCTGTGCTTTTAAGTACACATTGTTTTCCTGTGAGTCATGAGGTCAAATAATATTTAGCGTCCAATACGTAGTATCCTGCCAAAATTGAACAGTGTAGAGATTTCCTGCCAACACATTTGTGAATTGGTGTATTTTATTTCCTTGGATATAGCACAAAAGCAAAAATGTGTATTTATGCCCCTGAAGGCACTGAATAATACAGCACAATTACAATCCCCGAACATCTTTCATCGTAATTACTTTTCTTTTTTTTGTAGTTATATTTTCTGTATTTTTTTAGCATACAGGTTTGAAATTAAACCTTGAAATCAGGTGGGACATATTTGCAATAAGCCTAATGACAAACCTTTTTTAGATTATTCCTCTCTGATATAACCAGTGGATACCTCTGTGCTCACATCAGTAAGGCACAGTCTCTGGGTGAGGGGAGGTGACATCAGATTTCTGTGGTTATTCCCAGCTAGATGAAACCAGGCATAAAAAAGCCCTCTTGCAAGTGCTGTCAGAACAAAGGGATTGCTGAACAGCATTCAGAGGAGTTAAAAGGAACAGAGAAACTACACGGAGGAGGAGAAGAAACACAACAAAACCAGTCTCACCAAGGCTAGAATCCTCGAGGAAGGTGGAGGGTAACAAAAGTGACACCACTCTAGTTTTGCAAGCTGTGAATGCCAGCAAAATGCAGATCCTTTTCTGACAATTGCTGTGTTGAAATCCTCGATATCTTTGATAGCTTTTGTTTCCCCAGCCAAAAAGACTATTAAACTGAAGCAAAGAAGGATGTGGAATGCTCTCTGCCCCATAAGCATGGGATATGAGTAGTTGCTTTAGTCAAGAGATACAAAAGGCTGTGGAAGCTGCACGTGGCGTATCTGGGGGCTGAGTCTCTGGTGAGAGATCCCGTTGGTTCCATGCACGCTGAGACACGAGTGTGCGCTGCTGTGCCCCCACAGGGCCGATCCTCGGTGTGCGCCACAACCACGCGCTGGCTCCGTGTTCTGTGTTATGTACACCCTGCGTTTTTCTGCCAGTCTTTCAGCTGGAGCTCTTCCAAGAGCACATCAAGCCTGCTTAGCTTTTCTGTGGCACAAAATAGTGGAGGAGGGATTGAGCATGCCCAAGTCACATCCCAACACCGCTCTTGTGACTGGGAGGGTAAACAAAGCGCAGGAACATCACTAAGAGTTCTGAAAGGAAAGATGTAAGAATTTGATAAACAAAAGAAAGGACCAAGTTCAGACTCAGAGTAGTGGGTGGACAATTACCTCCTGATTGAGATCCTTAACACTGTAGGAGAAGAGAGCTGTGTACGGCATCACAACTCTGCAGCAAAAAGCATGTGGAGTTCGAGGAGCAGAGTTAGTTAACAGAAGCCAACCCACTGGGTGTCACTAAAGGAAAGATGTGAGAAGGAGGATGGATTATATTGCTTTGCAAAAGCTGGCAAGAGCCAAAATGTGTGTTGCTTGGATTAATCCTCCCAGGAGCAGTGAGCAGCAGTTCATTTGGAGATAAATACACTATTGAACTGGAAGTAAATGGGGCAGTTATGAAGTTGGACATGGCACACACACTATTACATTGCCAAAAATAGTCGTTTTCGCTTCTAGCCTTGAATACTGGGTAGTAAATTTACTACTGGTAGTAGAAGAATTCAGTGCTGTACTTACTGCAGTTATAGACGCATGGGCACATCAGCGTGCAAAAGCTAAACAGGGAGAGGGGTCTCTGAAGAGCAGAGTTTACTTAGGAATCCCCACACTAAAGAAGCATTGAATTATTGAACTAAGTATTGAACAGATGGGAAGACTCTCGTAATGGTACTAAAGAAAATTTATTTCTTTTACTAATGGAAAATACAGGAGATCCTTCTCCTCATCAAGAAGACCCCTAAAAATGAAGGAACGAGAGTGGAAAAATATCCTCTGGGGATTAAAAACCTGCCAAGACACAGACATTTATCAGCATTTTAAATGTTATCTGAGACATCCCCCAGTATTTCTGTGGTTGATATGTCACCACACCTGTAGGAAACCCATGACTTTCTCCAGTGGCAGCTGAGGGCCAGACATGTCTCTCTGGTATTAAAATGGCATAAACACCATCGTCTCAGCTGATGAGCATGATTATAATCTCCAGAGGCATCAAGAGACATGTAGGGACCAACCAGTCTCCCATTCACACATTTCAGTACATTATCCCTTCCCTAAGGACTATCAGAGCAAGTACAGTTATTAGCTTTGGTAAGAACAGAAAGTAGAGAATCATATTTCTGTGAAAATTTATGCCAGATAAATTTTATGAGCTTGATATAGCAATAGATACTTTAGAAAAAGAGTACAATAATGTTTTTTCCACCTCTGGAAAATATTTTTTATTATTATTATTATTTGAGGTGTGCTGGACAACCAAAATCTTTCACCAGAAAGCACATCTAGGATATCCTCACAGACAGTAGGACCAAGAAAGGTTAGAAAGCCATGACCAGGTGCCCTCTGGAACAAAGTGGGCTGCTGGGTCAAAGCTGAACTAAGTTCTGTTATGTGATACATTTGCTAAAGAGGGGGTGCTGGTACTTCATCATGTTGATCCATGTTGACACCTGTGTCTCAACACACATGGTTTTTTAAGGTGAGAACAACAGAGGGGCATTAATGTTTTAATCTTACTACAGAGTTTGGGAAGCTGAGAGAATTAGAGGATCTTACTTCACTTATTATCTCCATAATTGAAATGCTAAATTTCTTTCAATCCTCTTATTCTACTCTGTGAAGCCTGAAAATGGCTTTGGCAATACAGGAGATAAGGACCAAACAGTTGGCTGTAATAAAGAAGATTTTAGACTGTGGGTGCAAATATCTCATGCCTCTATTCCTGGCAAATCAGTTTAGGCTAATACTGACCACAAACCACTGCTTTGGGATATCATCACTTTTTCACAATTAAAACCTTTTTGTTGTTGTTTTTGAAATCTTTGACTCAGGAACTGAATATAAACCTGTAGAACTGCTTTTTGTAGACAAAGTCATTCATGCATTTGACAAAGGTTTAGTAGAAAAAATTGTCCAGAGCCTAGATTTGTTTCCTAATAAGTGGAATTTAATAACCAGTCTGATCTCGAAGGAGACCATGCACAGAGGCTGCCAGAGCAGACTCAAGGTAAGACACCGGAAAATGACTACATTTGGCAGTGGCACGTGTTTAACGCTTACTTCCACTTTTGGGGAAAAAAAATCTGGAGCAGATAGGAGTTGGACATTACAAAGATCATCTTCAAAATATTACAGAAAAAAAAAATTAAAATGAAGGTGATTTAGAGTGAGCAACCCATGAGAGAAGGTGCAAAATACATTGAATTTACTTCAGTATCACTGATTGAAGTCTTGCAGAATATGCCATTTTACAATATGCAAAAGAGGCTCATGTTGGTTGTTAGGGGAAAAAAAAAAGGCTCCACAGAAAAAACCTCAGGCCTTTATTTGTTTAAATTTTCAGGGCAAAGAAAAACCCTACAAACCAATATGTTTATACTTGATGATTGACTATTATCAGAAAATGCTTTGTGAAAGAGGAGCTCATGTATCTCACACATTTTTGTGGTAATAGTAGAAATGGCTGATTAATAGCTGAGAACAGACCATAGTTTAGCAAGCATGTGTTTAAGTACTTTTCAATAAAGAGTAGTCCTAATCATGTAATCCCTTATCCCCGTAATTCCCTTTCTAAATGGATGGTAAAAACATTGTGCAAAACCCCTTCAGAACGACTATTGCAAAATCAATCAGCAGTGACGCTCTGTAGTCGCCACTTTCAAATTCCAGTGTGACTCCGGTGAAGTGGTTGTTGCTGATAGCTCTGATTAAGAGAAACCTGAAAACACATACATTTGCATTGCCAGCAACCACCCCTGCAGTCACTGGACGCTTTAAAATGGGCAAAGAAAATTACGTAATTGACATAATTTAATTTCTTGGGTGCTTGTACTTCAGGTAGCAATATTGGGCACCTCTGGTAATAGAAAGTGTCAGTGTCTACACTGCAGAACAAAAGGTGCTTACTCATATCCACACTACATAAATCTGGCTCCTTCTAGAGCAGTTTTTACCTGGAAGGAACCAGCTGGAATTATGCAGAAGAGCCAGGGCTTCATGTAACATCTTATGGTGAGGATAATGCGGGTCCAGGCTTGAGCATGTTCCTCAGCCTCCTTTGGGAGATACAGCCACTCCAGAAGTAGTAGTGCTACAGCATTCCAGCGGGTCCAGCTGACCAGAACAGGGTGCAGCTTGAACAAGGAACACACAAAAGAACTGTTTGCATCCGTTTGACATCAGCAGTAAGGATGTTTCAGTGAGATGTGTTGGACAGAAGCTGTGGCTCTGGAAATCTCCAGACAACCTCTAGTAAGGCTACTTGTTTGACCAAAAGGATGTTAGCTTATACATCCTTTCTCTAATCATTAATTTTGGGATTTTTCTAATCATTAATTTTGGGATTGGAATGAAAGGCATGCTTTGGGGACTGTTACTTTAATGGCTGAATTTCCCACACAATAGTGCAATTTCATTTCTAAGCCTCTCAGTAGGTACCAGACAAGGGATAAGAAATAAAAGGTCCTAGAAGATCCCTCGAAAACAAGTAGTCCCTGAATGCCACATAAGCATATGACTGATTTAATTTTATCCATTTCATGAATGAAGTATAGTACTAGGATTAGAAAGAAGTGGTTTTGCAATAGTTATACCATATTTGTTTGTATGGAGAGAATTAATTGGAGAAAGAGGTGGTTTCTGCAATGAAAGTATAGAAATCATGATTTTCTAGAGTAGCAGTGAAAAGCTACTAGGTTGGCAACAAAGTAAGTTTATACTCAGTAACCCACATCTGACATCTTTTCTATTGTCTGATAGAGAGCTTTCATTTGGTTCCTCACCTTTCTTTTCTATCATTTGTTCCCCTAATGTCCTTTGCCTCCAGTTCATCAAAGACAGTATCAAGCAGATACTGGTATTACAGAGTAGCTAACCAGAATCATCCTTGGTGCATCTAAGCAGGAACAGACATATAGTGTAGATCTGCTCTGAACTCCAGAGGCTTCCTTGAATCCACTGCTGCTCTTTTCCACAGTTCCTCACAAACCTTTTGTTGATACAGAAGCAATTGGATTAACAGGAGACAGCGGCAGTGATTTTTTTTTTTTTTTCTGGGTTTGTTCCTGATGTAATTTCTGTTCTCTGCCAGTTGCACTCATTCTTTTGAACCCTTCTCTGTGCATCACTCTGAGTTTAAAAGTTCCAGTTTCATTCCACGTCACAAATATTTGTGTCAGTCAAATATAATAATACATGGTAGTGAGTGTAGAAGTTTTAACTTAGTCATAGCTGTCACTTAACAAAGCCACTTTTTGATGGATTAGGAGATGAAGCCAGAACTTGTTTAGGTACAAACGAGAAAGTTCCTGCCTGTTTTCCTGGGCCATTGGGACTTCACTTTTGCTTTAATCCAAGAGGGCACGAGACATGGAGGCAGTCAGATCATGACTGCAGAAACCCTAGGTGCAGTATGTCATCCCAGTGCCCACATGCAGATCAAGAATTGGAAAGGGAGACAATTTGTACCATGTTTATTATGTGAAACGTATGCGCAAACTGGGGCACTGGCTACACTGGCATAATTATCCACTGTGAGAATGGATACCCTGGTGCTGAATGTGATTAACCTGCAAGCAGAGCCAAGAACTCTTCTTGTTTTAGAAAGCCCATGTTAAACCTGCCTGCCTGTGAAACTGTGCTCAGTGCTGCTGTAATTGCCCTCATTGCTGGCACACATCGTTAATAACAAGCATTTTTGCTGCTGTAGACAAGGGTAAAATGCAAGGATGTTGCAGTGAGCCAAAGCTTGAAAGCCCTCACTTAGCTTGTATGCTCAGGATTTAAACTGCTGGGGAAACTTTATGTCTCTGGCTATTTATTATTACATACACCATGTTCTTGGAAACCACTCCACATTTAACAGCAGTTAAACCCATCTGCTGCTCCTGAATTTTCATTTCATTCACAAGCCTGTTTTAAAAGTATTTTTGGACTTGTCTCCAATGTGCTATCAGCTGTTCATTATTCTGTTGTAAACTGATAAAAAGAATGACTCAAATTTTAAAAGAAAATTGTAGCCTCCTATATATTTTTGAGCTTTTCATTGAAACTTGCCTTTCCATCACTGTCTGACATAAATGAAATTTTTAGTTTAACAGCAATTATTCACCATGGAAGTTCATCCCCTCCTGCTCAATTCTGCAGAATTCATGTATAGTAGTTATATCACTGGCATGAGAGACAGACTTGAACTTAGCACTGTGATCACAGATACTGTTCAGTATATTGAAGTTCCTGTGAGGGCAACAATTTTTCATTGCTTTATTTAGAAATGCTATCACCATTTTCTTTGCACATCTCTTCTCCCTATGTTCATGTTTTATTACTGTTACTTTGCATAGCAGTACTTCAATGCCCTCTACATATGATTAGCAGGAACTATGTAGATTTTTCTCGAGATCTCTTTTTGAAGAATTTTTTAACAGAAATGTTTATTTTCCTTGGTTTTATTGGTGTGGCTGACTCTTTTTATGAGTATGCGTAATGTTCTTGTATGAAGGTAATATTTGTTGGACCATGGGCCTTCCCAGTATTTAATGGGTCCTATTTTAGCGTGTCAATAAACTGATCCTTCCTTAATCTCCAGATTAAAAAGGCTTTTCAGACTATAAGAGTACTTAAATCATTTTAAAATTGGTGTACTCCGATACTGACACTTGTTTGACTCTACATCTTGTATAAAACTTTTACTGGATTTTGGATTTTTGGATCTATGGTAGTTAATAACATTTAAGGAAAGTTGAAATTATTTGTTTTATTTTTAATTAAAGAGTAGGAGATTTAGATTTTCCATGCAATAGCCCCCCAAATTTTGTGTTTTTTTTTTTTAACTATATATTTGCATTTAACAATAGCTAGTGTGAATAACAATGTCTGTTAGAAAAGACTTCCTTAAAATAAAGACTTTTTGGAGTGGGATTCCATTGTCCAAGATAAGCATGTAGTGCTATTTTAGATGTCCTGTAAGATCTGAGGTGTGCATATGGCTGTCAGAAATGACAGAAGGAAACGCGTTCCCCTTTGAAGGAGCAGCTGGAGACAAAACGATACCTTAATGCATCTGATGACATGTGACAGCTCTATTTGGGAAACTCAGTCTCACCTTTAGGGTTGCCACATTTGTAGCTCACAGTTTGATGCTTATGAAGAATGCTGTTTTAAATGGTGCCTCACTTTCATTTGAGTAGAGTTTATTCAAAAGTCATTTTTTACAAAGAGGATTACATTTCTACAACCACTTTATCCACTAGTGTAGGCATTTGTAAAATCTAACCTTGGAAGCAAGTATGTATTAATTTTATTTTAACTTATCACAGAGGACTATGTCTTTTGCTTTTAGCTGGCTATTAATCATCTGGTTCCAAATTAAAATTGCTGAAATTACTAGAGAATAAACCTCTCATGGAGTCAAAGCATGTAGGACATGGAAAGGACTGGAGACTTTCAATGTTTCAGCACCTAGCAGTTAAAGGTTTTTTTCACAGCAGCAAATTTGGAATGATTTCCCTGGGTTCTCTGTCAGTTGGAGACAACTGATCACTATCCCTCTTTAATATCCTATTTTCAGTCTTCCCTAGTTTGTGAGTTTCCTCTTCTGTAGATTTTCTTTGACTTTTTCAGTGGTTATCTTAAACAGAGTGCCCCAAAAATGATACACTTCTGCTGGTGTCTCATCATCAATAATTACAGCACAATAGCTGTAACCCTTGTCCTTACACACAGCAAGTTTTCATATCGTGAAGGAAGGCCATTTTGCAACAGAACCTCACTCTTGGCTCCTCCTTAGTTAATGATCTCAACAGAGGTGTTCCTTGCTCTGTATTTTTGCTTTTGATGTTTTCTCTGTCAGGGAAGTGCTTACTTCTCAGTGTGCATTTCTTGTATCTGGTTTAGGGTACTACACATTTCTTCTCAAAAGTCTCCAGAATCAAATATTCAAACTAAACTACATTGACCACAGCAAGCTTCTGTGTACAAGTGCATCAGCTCCAGTGGACTTGGCCATAAAATGCCTCCCAGTTGTTCCTGGTAGGCTTGGTGCTGATGTTAGGGAATCCACAGCTGCCCATTACATTGTAAAAGAAGTTCCTCTAGATTTTTTTCATGTGAAAATCCTCTCTGTGTAAGCTCAACTGAGTGTTCAGACCTCCATTCATCCCTCTTCACTGAGGTGGGAATGCACCCTCCACAGTGACTCGGCATTTCAGCCTGAAACCGTTCTCAGTATTTTCCTGTGTTTCAAAGGACTCTGCTCCTAGCTGACACAGCTAAATGACTGAAGACTGACAGCATCAGTATAAGCCTCAGTTCTTAAAAATACTGTTGTATGGCAGCATTAATCCTTTTAAGCAGAGCCAGAAGTCCCTTTTCCTTAGACTAAACTTTATACTGAAAAGTGTTACACCCTGAGCTTTTTGACTATTATTAGCCATTCTTTATAGCAACAGAGTTTCAAGACTTCCCTGAATGAGTTGGTCTAGTGGTTTTATACTTGCTGTGTTTTATGCTTGCTATTAAAAGAGACTTAATCTTGCAGGTGAGAGTGAGAAGGTGTTACCTTTTATACATAAAAACAAGTGGGTTTGTACCCAAAGGGTGTCTACAAGGAGGCTGGAGAGGGACATTTTACAAGTGCATGTAGTGATAGAACAAAGGGAAATGACTTCAAACTGTCAGAGGGCAGGTTTAGATTATATGTTAGGAGGAAAATCTTCACTGTGAGAGTGGTGAGGCACTGGAAGAAGTTGCCCAGAAAAGCTGTAGATGCCCCATTCCTGAAAGTGTTCAAGGCCAGGCTGGATGGGGCTTTGAGGAAGCCTAGTGGAAGGTGTTCCTGCCCATGGCAGGGGGTGTTGGAATTAGGTGATCTTTCTATCCTTTGACATCTAAACTCATCTATGATTTCTGTTTTTCAAATTTGTATTCTTTATTAAAATAGAAATTAAAAGTCTCTAAAGTAACATAGTAAAAGGTGAAGATCAGCATTACATAAGCATCATAATGAATATGGCCTTTGTAAAAATGCTTTTAATTGTTTTTTTTCTTGTTTTGTTTTGTTTGGTTTTTTTTTTGTATTAAACATTGTGTAAAAAATGCTATTGGATGCATAGCTACAGATATGGCAGTTTTGCTATCAAAAAAAACTGAGATCCTTGCCTTATGTCTCCCCTTACTGGCAGGGCTCTTCCATGTTGTTGTTGTTTGTTAAGAACTCATGTGTTTTCTACAATGGCATTGACTCATGCCTATGTGGGAGACTGATTTCATTATAGATTTTCTGTTTCCAAAAAAATGGAAACCTGACGTTCATTAAAAGCAAATATATAACCTCCTACTCTTAAAACTTCTTAAATTCATAGTGATAATTGGAGTGGGCTTTAAAATTTAGAAGCAACAGGGTTATTTCTAATTTTAGCTAGAAAAAGGTGGACTGTCAAGAGAATGTTTATTTATTCCTTGTAGCCTTCTTACTTCATTTGCTCATAATTACTTGAGACTAGTAAACGTTGCATACTAAAACTGAACCTAAATACAGTAGTACAGTGTTAATTCTTGTAAAATATACATAACTTGCTTGTTCTCCCTTCAGTGATAAATAGCTAATCCATATATATTTATAATCAATAATAGGCACTCACATTTTTGATACTAGATAATATAATGCCAGTTTATTTTTTTGTTATAAAGCCTCTGGGCAATTCAGCATGTATTAACACCAATTTACAGCTTCAAGGGAATAAATGAGCCCACTCCCCCAAAAAACAACCTGGGAAGCAAACCCACACAACTAAGCACCATATGCAAAGACAATAAAAAATCTGAGTTTGGAACGTGTTTTGAGTAGATGTCTCTATGTACTTCCAGA
>VYZQ01050479.1:11602-38312 GCA_013400655.1 Mystacornis crossleyi
AGAATTTTCTAGGGAAAGAACAGATGAGGTATAAGGGAGCGGGGAGGGGGGGCTGTGCGTGTGGATCTGGACTGTCTCAAACTCAGACCCCAAGCAGAGATCCAGCGCTGGCAAATACAGTGGGAGTCTGCAGGGAAACTCTGCAACTCAAGTCTGCAGGGAATGGGAAAGAGTAGTTCCAGATAGGCCACCTTGACAAAGGTATTAGGTGTAGCAGGACATGCTGGTGTTCTGAACACATTGACAGTTATGAGCTTTTTAAGCAAATGTTTCTCATTTCTTTTTTCTCTTTGTTAGTTAAGTTGGATTGGGTGGCTGGTGCTGAAACAATTTAATCCTTGTCTACAAAGCAATTTATTGTAAGTTATTGCATCCTATTGCAATTGATTGCTTTATTGTTGTTGGCGTGTTCTGCGCTTTTTCTCTTAGAAATTTCATTTTGCAAATGTAGTAATAATATTTTACATGTGTAGAGTGCCTTTCATCACAAAATACTTCACAAACTCGACAGAGGTTTTGCAGTCAGTTGTTTGAAAGTGACTTAGGTTGGTGTCAGGAGACACAGCTATCTTTGCCCATACAGGCCAGTCAGGCTGCAGGTTTTTCATACTGTACACTTTCTTGTAAACTATATTGTCACCTGAGTAATAAATAGCCAGCTTCCATTGCTGGCTTAGATGCATTTACTGCTGTGACTCAAAACCTGAAGTACTAGCTGGGTAGGAAAACAGTTTCAATTACACTGGCTGCCACACTGTTGGCCTGATTGGCCACAAAACTAAAAAAAAACCCCAGATGTGAGAAAGGCATTGAGACCTAAACAAATGTATTTTTAACTATTATTATTTTCTTTTTGTGCATTGTTTTAGGCATGTATGATCTTAAAAAGTGTTACTAATCCAGATCCTGTGTTTATTTGACCAACTGCTGCAAGATTTAAAATTTGCATTAGTTTTATTTTTATTTTATTGTGTACTATGGCCTAAAGCTAAGACACTGTATTAATGAAACTGACCAGCTAGAGGTAAGGGCAACAGATTCTGTGCTTTGTGATAAGCTGGCCTTAAACTTGATCAAATCCTTGAAAATTCTGTGGCATTCAGTGAAAGAACTGAATTAATTTAAAGTGAACTGCACACAACCTTTTAAAAAATAAATCTGCTACATATATGGATAATACTACTCTTAAATATTCAGCCTCTTTTACTTACTTTAATTCAGCGGATTTTTCGCTGTCTCCACATAATTTCCGTGTAAAAGGAAAGGCTAATCTACTGGTTCAGACAAAAGGCTTAAGCTCAGATGATCTCTGTTCTGTTTCCTTTTTATCATGTTCTCACATTTTTTCCTCCATCTGTGAAAAGGAGATGACAGCACTTCGCTGCCTCATGATTGTGGAAGGATAAATACATTGATTGTGAGATGTTAAAAATGATCGAGCCAAGTATGTAACTAGGCCCGTTTCTATAGAGATTCTTTCAAATAAGGAGTTGGGATATTCTGTCTTGGAGAAGTGTGGAGTAACAGTTTGGCTATCTTGCTTAAGGTATTTAGTAGTGAAACGGTTAACAAAATATATATACAGGCAATGTTTAGGGTTTAAAGTTAACACCCTATTGAGATGATTGAAAATAGTTCACATCTTGCTGAACTGTCATTTTGAGCTGTCTGCCAATTTAAGAACATATTGCTGCCTCAGTTAACATATGGTTCGAGTTGATACAGTTTTCTGTGCAACCATGAGAGCTAGACACATCATTATATGAAAATGAAAACAAATGACTGAGTCCTGAGCTTGCTGCTTTAGGCCCCCCCAGTGTAAGCATGAGTTCAAAGCCACCTAGTCTTCCCATTTGGAGATTCCTGCAGCATGAGAGTGCCCAGGCGAGATGGTGAGCCACAATAACCTGCTCCTGTGCCACGGGGGCTGTGGTGTGCAGCCTGTAAGGGACATTCTCAGGACAGAGGTTTTACAGTGTGAACACAATAGCAAATAATCCCCTGGGCTGCTGTACTTAATTTGTCAAGATTTAATTAGAATCTGGGATTGGTGAGCCTCCTTTTGGGATTTCTACTCCTTTACTGTGTCGTTGGTGTTTCAGGTATGTTGTACTGGGCACTTTAAAGGCCTGAACCCCAAGCTCTTGCTCTTGCTCCTGCTCCTAACTGTGTTCTACTACAAGTTAATGCTACCAAAGTAAAGGGGAAAGTTTCTAGGAAAACACTTTGTTTCGTGAGCACCATGTTCAGTATCTGCAGAAGTAATGTTGAAAAATTTTCCACTGAACTTATTATCACTCTGTTCTAGAACACCTGCAATTTTTTTGCATACTGGCTAAGATCTCTTTTTTTCTGATGTGCTAGAAACTCCACAGTTGTGCTACAATTTGTTTTGTTTTTCTTAGTTTAAGTTACAGTTTTAGCAGGGCATCTTTTCTCTACTTAGGCTAGGTAAATTTTGCAATATTTTCAACTCATTTGGTATCCACATATTTTCATTGGTGAAGTTCCTGGTATGTCTCCTATCATAGTAGAAAAATAATTTACTCCAAACAAATTATATTTAAATTATTTTGAAGGCATGACTAAAGTTGACAAAACCAAAATAAAATAAAAAATTGAAGCTGAGATTCCATCTTTTCTTGTGCAGTGGGGCAGATGCAGACCAGAGTGACTCGGGTTATGTATGCAGCATAAAGCTATCCAGATTTGGATAAATGGACTTCTTTCCTTGTACATATGGCTTTGAAACTGGCTTATTTCCCAACATTCTTTTTGACTCAACTTTCAGATTCAAAGGAATCCAGATATCTGACCAAAACTCATTTAATTTTCTCCTGCCTGTTAAAAGTAAGTATTTGTGCAAAACGAAACCACAAATCAACTCAGGTTTACTTGTGAGATTGATGAACCATAATGAATCTTTCGATGAACTCGGTCTAAATTTCAAGCATGTAATAAAACACAAAACCATATCCAAAAGTCGCTTAGAGTATATCCCTGTATATCTCGTAATTTCTTTTCTTTTTTGGGTCACTTATTCTGGGGCATTTGCAAGCCAGCCAACTGACAGAAATGCCACTTAGCAATCCCACCTGCAGATTGTCTATAAAAGTACTGGTATACAAATTGCAGAGACATGCGCCAAATGGCATTTTTGGTGATAAGGTAATAGCAGGGCAGCATTTAATTCTTTGGAGCTGCTGGAGGGGGTAGGCCAAAATCTGTTGCTGCTCCACAACCCAGATTTTTCCAATACATCATTGCCTCCTGTGCGTTCCTTGCATTTGATGAGAGGCTGCTGCTTCCCACAGTGCCTTAGAGAGAATGTCCTGCCTGTGGGGAGATCCCAGCTGGTTGTGGCTGTGGCTGTGAAGAGGTTGGGTGGTGCAGGCAGGTTGGGTGTGGCATCAGCCTTACACTGGGAGGCTTACCCTAAAAAGGATGCTCACTCCGGGATTATTTTCACCCAGGTTGATATTTAACAGTAAGCTGATAACTGATTTTAGAAGCAAATTGTCTCCTTCTTTCTTCTTTTCAAGTTTATGCGTAAATCGACATTTTAAAATGGCAGCATAGTGATTGTAGCTGTTAAGTAGAGATGATTACATCCTAACTGTAACCTATGTGAAGATTTCTGTGTTTGTTACCGGGTGCTGTTATGTTTATATTCTTGTTTGCAACTGGGGACCTGTTGGATTTGTCTTATGAGATCTTCATTTTTGGAATCTAGATTACTACCGTTCGGCTCAATGACTCTATTGCTGTACCACTATGCCTTTACCTAGCACAGTGACAGTACTTTGTAATTTATAGGTAGTGAGAGCAAAGGAACCAGGATGCATTTCATTGATCTTTCCATGTTGTAAATGTAAAATTCATGTGCATTTTTGTTTGCTTTATGGCTGTTCTCTTTCCTTTTCCTTATTTAATATGCACTTCATACTGTGCCAAGGGGGTCAGTAGGGCAAATCAAGGAGCCAGATGGCTTGCCTCTGCCCTAAGGAAACATACCAATATTTAGCTGGCCATTTTCCCAAATAAAGGCAAGACTGGAATCCACAATAAATGGGAGAATTGGTTAAAACTGCATCCTTTTCTTAGATTCACAGCTACAACCTCCTTGAGGCATGAGTTTTTTATACTTCACTGCCGCTTTCTAGCTTTCTCCAAGTAGCTGCATCTTGGAAGATATTGGGGGGGGGTACAGCTCATTTTATTTATGACCTTTGCACAGTAACAAGTTTCAGTTATTATAATCTGACTGAAATAAGAAACCATAATCCATGGATGAAAAGACAGTGGACAAACTCAGTTAAATCCCTAGTACCCTGAGGACGTATATTTTGTCCATTTCTGGTTTTTTATGTTCCCTTTTTTCTGCTGTTATTCCCAACTTTAACTTTTGAAAAGCCAAGCAGTTTAAGTGGCCGGGCCTGGGGAGCTTATTTGTATGCAGCACAAATTTCAGGATCTGTTCCCAAGCCTGTGCAGAGTGAAAAATGGCCTGCATTTTCTTGATAGCCCATGTGGTTGTAAAGAATAAATGGCTAATGAATTACAGATGAACATTGACGCAAATTAATCTTCCTGATGTCCCTGGGTTATATGGCAGCCATTTAAAAGTTTAATCAATACACTAAAGTTGAAAACATGCAGGCACTGCAGTTGTTTGGATGTAATAAACATCAGAGGGAAACGGGAGGCTTGTACCCAGTCCATGTATCATAATGACAGGTATTTATGTTTAATGGACTAAATATTTTTTATTGGAAGAGAGCAAATGTCAGCTTAACTTTGTAAGCCCCGCATTCAACTTTCCTTTGAGGTTGGTGAGAGACGGCTGACATGTCATTGAAAATGAAATGTAAAAAAACCAATTGAGACAAAGCGAGGATAAGGAGCTGTTTTGCCGACGAGATGTTGCTTTAATGCTCTGCAACTATTCATTAAATAAAATGTAAACTCTACCATTTCAAACGTTGCAGTAAAATGGTTTACTAGGGCAGACTTTTAATGGTTATTAGGGAAAACAAGAGCCAACCGCTGCCAAATATTCTTTTCTGGGAAACATTTTAGTTGAAAAGTCTTTTCCTGAGTTACAGTTTCAGAAGATTTATAATTATGGAACAGTCATCTACCCCTCCCCCTTTCTTTTTTGAGACAAAGAAAAACAGAAAAATAACTTTCAGCATAACCCATTTGATGGTCTTTTTTTTCCCGCTTTGAACAGAGTAATAGCTTTATATAAGCTTCCCAGAGACTTGGATATTAATTGCACTTGAATTCAATAAATTTTAGAGCCATGTGTGTCCAGACCTTAACCATCATTGCTATAAATGGAGAAGGAGGTTATGGAAGACTGCCACATTCACCAGGCCTGCACAGTTGCATGGCTATGGCAAAGACCACATGAAGTTATTTTCTTTAGGTCAAAAAGCGTTGTCATATCATTTGGTCTTTTGAGCAGACAGAATTCTTCCATGTTAAACAAAAAATCCTAATAAATGGGAGAAAAAGGAAAGAACATCTTGTACCAGCTTTCTGTAATCTGTTTTAGTGCCCCATTTGTTGTTTGATCTTACTTGGATGGAACCTCATGGTTTAAAGTGGTCTCATAAAACTTCTGGTAACGTGTACTGTGGAACCACATCAGAAAGGGAGGATGGTTGAAAGCCTGTGGGTCACCGTTTGCTTTCTTGGTGACTGGCTGAACAGGTTCTCTTGACTTCATCATCTGTCTAAAAAGTTTCATACATTTAAATAATTGCTCTTAACAGTGCAGTGAGTCATCTGGTGAAAGTTTGATGACTGACCTCCTGTTTAAAGATCTCCAAGCCTTTACCAAAGGCTATTTAAGGCAGACAAGTGCACTGGGGGAGTGACAGAAATCTCCTATTTCTTCACAGGCACCCAATATGTATAGCTTCTGTTGAGTAGGCAGACTATTTCATTTTGTTATTTTAATAATTAAATCTCCACCTATTTTTATGTTGCATCAGGTTCCACTCAGTTAAAATGGCTACTATTGAATTGTGAATAAATCTGTATTTGCCTCAGCAATGTTGTAGATTGATATCATCATGTTTATAAGGTATATATACTGCCTCCTGCCAACAAAATAATTGTTGAAGACTATCTGAAAATGTTGCTCATCTACTCCCTGGATGATGAGCTATTTCCATTTTTGAGCAAGCCCAAAAGTAAATGAGTGTTTACACTGTGAAAAGTAAAGGAATGAAATGTGTACATTGGCCAGTCTGTGAAGCCTAAAGAACTTGTGGCACAAGACTGAAATCACACAAAAATGGCTTTTTTTTCTCCCCCTCTTCTGTTACCCTGTCACATGTCCCAAATACTGTAGCTTCTTAGCCTCAAGTATGGCCTAACCTGATGATGTTCCAGACACACTACTTTGCCCTGATCTTATATCCTTCTCTAGGGAGGGGGTTACTCTTTCCATGGTACAGCCACTCCCCACTATGGCTAGAATTTTCCTGGAATGCAGTGCAAGGCAGCCGAGCCATGACTTACTGGTTTTTGGTCTTTAGAAATGCTCTATTGTGTAGTCCTGAGCTGTCTTCAGGGTGACTGGGGAAGGTTGGAACCTTGCTGTCTTAATAAAGCATCAAAGATTTAGGAGCAGCGTTGCAGTGTCCTGCTGAATTAAGTTACAGTTTGGTTCAGTTTAAAAAATTGTCTTTTGTTTCATAATGATCAAAGGCAGTTTTCCAAATCTACTCAAGAGCAGTAAGCTTTAGTGGCAGGTGAAGTAAAACAGCAGGTAACTACAGCAAAACATTAACAAGATTGCACCAGACAGAGGTGGTGCTAGTAGAAAATTGGAGGTAAAGAGTGGGTGACATTAGATTGATTCTCTCTGTCAGATGGAAAACTCTCTTTTCAATAACTATCACAACAAACTATGAAGTTCTCTGTAAAATGGTACATTGGGGAGTGCAAACCACCACTATCCAATGCACTACTCCAACAGAGGAAAATCTAATAAGTTATTTTCTTGATCAAGCTATTATACTTGCCTTTGACTAAATTAGTCTGAGTCAGATTTTTACAAGAAGCTGGAACCTCAGACAAAGAAATCCCTTTTGCTGGGGTTTCTGAATATTTAAGTTCGGTAGAGAGGCTGTGGCTATTATAGGCTTAATGGATAAAATAGACATTAAAAAAAAATCTGCTTTAAAATATTTCTTTTAAAGGAAAAAATGTGACAACTCCAAGACTTCACATTTAAAGTGAGATTCAATTTCATTGAGAGAAAATATCTAGGGATGTATGAAAAAATATGGTCAATTGACAGAATTATTAGTGATTAAATGTGGCTTTTTGAGAGCACTTTTCTTTCAGTTCAAAGCCATATGTGTGCTTAAGTACAGCAACCTCACACAACTGTCTTGAAGATTTACCAGTCCAGACACACAAATCTACCTGCTCACCCATTGCCTTAATAAGTGACAATGAAAAAATTTAATGGTGTTTTATCTGTCCATCACAAAAAATTACTTCTGACTACTGGCTGGGTAATATTGTCCGAGGCTGATGTTTACCAAGCGTTTAAGAACATATTTGTATTTCAGTTTTTTCCTACACAGTATCAGTGCAACAAAGATGCACAGTATGTCTGTCATATGGTCAAAATATTTAAATATAAATATAAAACTAATAATCTAAAATTAGTTTAATATAAGTGAAAAAGAAGATAGGAAACCATGATTTGGCAAAGTACCTTTTTCTTTACCATGTTCCTTTTGAATTCCTCAGGGATACAAATGTGATGTTAAAGTGTGAAAGCAGTTTGAGAAGCAGTTTAATGCCAGTTGTAGCTGCCTTAAACTGGGAGCCACAGTCCTGACAGCTATTAAAAAAATAAAGTAACTTTTGGGTTTGATTTTGTATAATGAGCACATGACAAAAAGGTTTACTTCTATGCTTTCCTGCAGGTGTAACTGCTGTCTGTCAGTTTATCCTGTATTTTATTTTGATGATGAGAGAACACTAGGGAGAATAAAAATTCTCTTCATCAAAAACCTTAACAGGAAAGAAAAATGTCTCAAGACAATTTCATGTATTGGTGGTTATTTGTGATGGTTAAAAGAATTATCTGAAAACAAAGAAGTCTTTCACAATGGATCTAAACACAAAAGCTTTAATAACATTTACATCTGTGTATCATCCATGTCTCCAAATGCAAGTCATGAATAACACATAAACTAGACTATATAGGGAACAGAAGTGCTAGCACATCATTTAAAATCCAACACACCCCATCGTCAGTGGAATCAAATACACAGCAGGAATGGTTCCAGTTGATAGACACACAATGAAGTCATTGAAAATGAAAACATATTAATTATGTTCCTGAAGGTTAAGATAGGAATGACTCAGTTCTCTAATCCCGGACTAATATTAGTGTCCCAAATCCATGCAGGAAAGCCAGTAATGTTTCAAAAATTGTGGAAAATTTTAGTCACACTTATTTGTATGTCACCCATGACTGACTCTACAGCATTGGGCTAGCATGGGGAAGAGCAGGAAGTGCAAGACAAAGACAAAACCAGGAGAATTATCAGCAAAAAAAGATGCTCTTGGTCCAAACAAACCACTTGCGCTACATGAGCTAATTGTAAGAATAAACCATTTCTAAACTGCAGCTATTATGTGCTTAAGCAAACCCTGCTGGGAGAACTGCTTTGTAGAACACCCCTCCTTACACAGACACACGGAGCGTCCTTTAACCGAGGAATTCAAAGTGCAGGGTATAAGGGAAATCTTTTCTGCTTCCAAATTTTCCTGAGCTTATTACAGGATGTGAACCTAGCTTGTCACTCTGACATAAGCTTCCCTTAAGTGTTTTCTATTTTCATTATCTTTTTGCCTATGTTAAATCACAACAACCTAGAGTGAAGACTGTGTGTGTATGTTGGGAAGTGAGTAAGGGGGGCTGAGGGGGAACACTCAGGTTGTGTGATAGAAAATGATAGATGTCAAAAAAATCCACGTAATACCTAGCTTGGTCCCTTTCTTTGTATAATATTTTTTGGTTGTCACTGTGGACTACTAAGATAACTCATTTCGTAGTTAATTTTAGATGTATTCTTTCTCTACTCTCTTCCCCACCCTCCCTCGAATGCTTATCCAGTAATCTCTGACACAAGACTATTGCACCTGGGTTCCCAACTATATTAACTCCATTGTGCTGGTGTGCTGAGCACCCCTGATCCTTAACGTCTTTATGCTAAAACCCAAATCCTCCCAACAGCAAGGGGTTAATTGTCTGTTTTCAATGTACTTTAAAACTCTCAGCTCTTGGGAACGATGTTACCATGAGGATTGAATGTAATTACAAAATAATATAGGCACTCTGTCTTATTTTCAGTGAGTGATACTTAAGTCCTTGCTGGTTTTGCTGCATGTGTTTATATTGGGGCTCTTCCTTCAGTGTACTTGATGCAAGGTTTTTGCAAATTTGAGCCTTTGGGCTTTAAATGCTGTGCTGCTTCTTCTGTTCCTTATTCACTACAGATTAGGTATAATTGATGACCTGCATTTACAGACATGGGTGGTATACAGATGTAAATGTTATTATAGCTTTTATATTTTATGTTCTTTCTGAAAGATCATTTTGTCTTTGAATAATACTCCTGTTCAGATTTTGGGGGGTTTATCTCTAAAAGAGAATATGAAATGGATATTGCACATCGTATATTTCTTAAAAGTAATTTGGAATTTTAGGGTATGGGATTGGTGGTGACTGATACACTGCCTGGATGAGATATATCCCTTTGAAAATAACAGCGCCAGTACATGCCTGCATCTGTCTAACCTCATAATTCACTTTCACATTGGGTTATGGATGTCTGCATTCAGTGAGTCTATCTTCCCTTTAGGTATTATTTCAGCCCTTTGAGATAATAAGGAAAGTTTAATTGCGTTGTTAATTGATTTTTTGCACAACATTATTACCTTGATTGATTGCAGAGTTGATGAAAATGTTAGACACAGGCAGTGTAAAGTATCAGCCCAGTAAGGAGTGGGAGCCTTGTGGAGAATAGATAACCTTGATGTTAAGAGCTATATCCTTCAGATATGTCTTCCCTTGACATATTGATGGCCCTTGAAAAGGGAAAAGCTGATTGTATGCAGAATGCAATCATTAAACCCACTTCAGCTGGCTGTTGATTAATTTGTTTTTTCCTGAAGGATCTAGTTAAAGAGAAGGCCTCACTAGTATCAACAGCAGCCATTTTCCAGGCTTCAGATTATACTTAACCCTCTCCTAGAAGAAAGAAAAATGATACTGTCTTGGTTTAGACAGGCAGATTGTCTGCAAACATTCAGTCCAACTGCAATTTGGGGATTATAACACTCACTTTACCCCGTTAACTACTGCTTCCTCCATGACCTCTCCTCCCCCTGCCTTCAGTATTCAGCTTTGCCACAGCTAGCAGAAAGTCACGTTAATGTTTTCTGAGTAAAGCCAGTGTCTGTTCTCAGCAGAGATGCCAACAGGGATGTCAAGCTTGTTTTGCCCAAAGACTGAAATACTTCAGTAGCATATAGCTGCTTCCCAGGAGCCTCTCTGAAAGGACCGCAGGGTTCACTGCACACACGTAAGTGGTTAAGCTTTCCTTATCCCTGAAAAGATTTTTCTTGTATAATTTTTTGTTATTATTTTTGAGATCTTTGAGGTCTTCTGTAGGGCAGTTTGTGCTGTTCAGTGCTGCCCCCGGCTTAACAGCAGCACTCCTGTGCCCTGTTGTTGAATACATTTAACCAAACAGTGGCTCTGTGTGACTGGCTTTCCTGCTGTGAATTCATGTGATGGTCTAATCCCAGACTACCTGCTACCTTCAGAAGACTTTCTATTTTAATAGCATCCACTCCGAGAGCAAAGGTGAAGAGTATTGCCTAAATGGCCTTCCTGTGGCAGAAGGGGCTTCCTTGCCTGAAAAACATTCTCGCAATAGAAGGACAGCTTCTATCTTTAGCCTTTCTTTTCTTTGTACCAGAAAATGACTCAATACATCCAAAAAATTTATGCAGCTTTACCCAAGAAATTTAATGCCTCTGAACGTGGTGGACGTTTTATCCTTCCAATAACCATTTAAAGGATATTTGGTAAAGTAACAGGTTATCGCTTCTGTTTAGCTTGGTAGTCTCAAAGACAGTCACTCTTTTTTTGTGCTTCTGAGTGATAACAGTGATCAGTGTTGCTTAATTGTTTGGCCACACGTGTTTTATTAGGTCCATTGTGCACATTTTGCCAGTGAGCTCCTTTTTCATACAGGGGACATGTTAACTTGCTACATAGTCACGTCTGACAAATTTGAACCAGCCAAATAAGTGAGTAATATTTCAAGCTGTCAAAGTGGGTGAATACTGGTTAACTGACACACTCCAAAAGCTCTCACCAATATTCGTGTTCTGGTGGAAAAAGTTTACTAAGCATAATACTTGTTAGAAAGTCTTCGGTGCTTTAACTAAACTTTAATTGCTCTGACCCTAATGGAGGGGTTTTAATGTGCCTCTGTCAAGCTGTTTCTTAGTTCCCAGTTTTTTATCTTTAGCAAAAGCTTCCATAGAGATTAAGAGTGCACCTTTAAACTGTGTTCTACTGGCCCCTGTGATTTAACTTTCAGCCTCCCTGTCATTAGCATATTTTTTAAAAGGAGGCTGAGGAAAAATAGTTGAGGATAGAAAACAATGACAATATTTTGGCTTTCAGTAGTGGAGGCAGGTTGGGAACTAGACTATGGCCAGTAACTATTTAGCAATAGCAGATGGTGCTTTATGTCATATAGCATAGAACAAAATTCTACTAAGAGGCAAGCCCAGACTTAGTCCAGGGAATTACATATTTTCTGAATACTTCGAGTGTTTGGATCCAGCTGCACTTGATGCTAAATACTAATAGTGACAGAAGAGAGAAAGGAGCTCACCCACTGTTGTGGGCTCTGGATGTGTCTTACAAAGTGCCAGATGCCTTCAACTTCTGCTGGAAATCAAGGGAATCCAGGGCCTTGTAGTACGTGCTTCTCAAAACCCAGTTGTTTTTGTATTAGGAAAAATCATAGCAATCCTATCATTAGCAATTACTTAAATGTCTTTTTTGTTTCTGAGGAAGGGTTTGTGGAAAGGAGCAAGTAATGGCAGACGAAGAAGGTTCCTTTAACTGTATCATAATGTGACAGCAGCACTATTTAATTATGATCTTTAATTTTATTTGAGAGACTTTCTTTCCCAGCTTTAAAAATAAAAACAACTTGTCTTTATTTCAGATGACTCTCTTGAGAAATTTCAAACCAGTTGAGCCAGACTGAATTTTCTATGGCTTTTTTTTTCCCTAATGTGAACTCCTGCAGCAGGAACACATTTGAGATCCAAAAGCAAGTTTTACTCATGAGATGAGCCAAATTTATGTCTAAACTCTCCAGAAGGGCCCTGCTGCTCAAATTTTTTTCACATAAGAATTTGTAATTTTATTGGAATGCTTGCAGACTTTCCGAACAATTATTCCAAAAGTTTGCTTTCTGCCCCATAAATCATGGTACATTTGTTTAATTCTATCACAGTTACTAAGAGAACTTACTTCCCTCTTTTTTCCTCTCGCATTTTACTGCTAATGCAATCTGTGCACAGTTAAGGTTTGTGAAGTATGATTTAATTATCGTCACTTTTTGTTTTCTTAATGACCTTGTCATTCTTTATGGTTTAGTTCCATTGCTGAGCAGTGTAAGTTTTATTATTAGAATGTAGCCCAAAGTATAGAGCAGCCCAGCAGAAAGGCCATTTTTGCATATGTTAGCCAAATTAACTGAAAATCTCCTAAATTGTATGGTGAGTGTACATGGAACAGCTGAACTTTCGTATATGGTCGGGAAGGGATTTTACAACCTCCTTTTCTTCCATCATTCTGAATATGTAAAAACTGTCTCTTACATCACTTCAGCGGTCGCACCGTTGCATTAACAAAGTAATAGAAAGGCGGTTCAAAGCAGCGCTGGCATTTACGCCGTGAATGTGAGAGAATAACAAATGCCTCCTCCGCTGCGCTGAAGCCGGCGCTGGAGACGCGCGGCCGCCTCCCCCCGGACAACATTTCGAGCCTTTTGTTCTGTGCACTGCTCCGCCATCTGCACACACAGACTGGTGCTCCCTGAGATTAGGCCACCAGAAGTCAGGCTCCTGGGCGAAAGACTGCGAGCAGAGGTTGTATAAATCCCGGGTGTGATGGTGACAGCGCGGGGAGAGGGCTGCGGGGCTCGCAGCCAGCGCTGCTGTCCGTAATTGCCGCCCGCCCGCGCGGCTCGGCGGGGCTCACACAAAGGGCTGCTGCCCTCTAGTGCCCGGGGCCCGCCCGCACCGCGCGCACGGACAGCGAGCTCGCTCTTGTGACGCGGGGTTAGAGACGGAGAGTGTTTAGCTGGTAGAACCTGACCGGCCTTGAATATTTACAGTCTCTTTTTCTGTCTTTACTCTACCACTTTTATTTAGACCATAGATGAGAGAATGAGATGTACGGAGAAGTGTTTTAAAGACTAAAAGAGCTGCCAGCCCATACTTCCTTTCCTGCATCTCCTTCAAGGGAGGAGACTATATATTCAATATATCCAAATATAAGCATCAGTCCACCCCTAAAATTCGGCACGCTGATGCTTTCTGTGCACTTGGGTTTCTTTGATTACAGTATCCAGCTAACTACACAATTTATGTGTCTGAGTAACTGGGGAAAAAAAATCTACTTTGATTTTTCAACATATTTCACAAATATTTAATCATAAAGTCAGCATTAATTCCCTCCATGACATTAACAGCACAAAACTGGTAAAGATGCACTGAAGAAACACAAGCATTTGGTTGGGGGTTTTTTTGTTTTTTGTTTTTTGTGGGGGGTTTTTTTGTGTGTGTGTATTTTTGTTGCATGCTTTTTGTTTCATTTTCACTAGAAAGAGACATTCCAACCCCCCAACATATTTCTCTGATGATAGTTACAATAAGCATGGAAAGATTCCAGAGAAATCACAAGTGTAGAACCTTAAATTGTAACAATTATACCCAGAGGAGTATGGAACTGGTTAATGATTTAAAGTATTATGCCCTAAATGCTCCTATTTTAGCCAACAGTAGAGAATCTGTAGACAGCACATGCCCAGATCAAAGCTGATCATGTCAATGTCATTCAAGGAGGGAAAGATACCCTCCTTTCCCCCTGCTCTCCCCCCTACCCTTTTTTTAAACAAAGTATGACATCTGAGGAACAGTGTGTTGATTGTTCCACTGCCAGGATATGCATAATGGAAACATTAGCTCCAAGATAACTTTTAATCTGTCAGCCTAATGGCTCCTTAATGTGTGGAGGGCTTTAAATGTATGTCAGCTAGGGCTGTATAAAGTAATATAGTCTGTGGCCTGAATGGATCTAGATGACTCTGCACCATGACACAATAAGGTTTATTATTAAGTATCAGCTCATCAGCTTATTCCCACGGACTTGGACAAGCTTCTCAATTTTCCAGTAACAGATTATGTGAGAAAAAGCTTGCAGTGCATTTTTTTTTTAACTTTTTCTTTCTCCCCCCGCCCCCTTCCCACCCCCCTTCCAAATTACAAGTTCCTTCCCTAGTTGCACTGGGAGCCCTGAAGTGTATTTACAGCAGGCTGCACTTTATCACACATCAGCTTGACTGCTAGTTTACACTGAACATTTATGCAGCTTCCTTGGCCCAGGATGCAAACTTCACATCTTTGTATTCCTATCACCTTCACTGCAAATTTTTCCAGCATCCCCTCCCTGTTGACTGCTTTGCTCCCCCTCCCCTACTCTCACTTCCCTACATAGTCCCCCCTTCCCCCCGCCCCCCTTCCCATAAACAGGCCAGTGAGACTTGACATGTCACAGTACTTGTCTGTGCAGGATACTTACAGTAATTCAGTGTGTTGGTTTGCCTTCTGTGATTCCTTTCAGCTCTAGCTTGGGTGTATAAGTCTAACACCATTGCTGTAGACTGGATACAGATTTGATTTTGTGCCTTTCAGTAATTTCTTTCAGTCTGAAAGACCATTTTGTGCCCCATGCTGTAGGGTGTCCAGAGGAAAATGTTATCATTTTTCGGCCTCCCTGTGCAGGGAGCAGAGCAAAGAGGTAATTCATCTCCTCTGAATGGGAAGGTTACCTTCCTTGAGTGTTGTAACCCTGAGAGGGAGGGGGGAAGTCAGGATCATCTGTTTGCTACTGAAGGTATATCTTCTTTCTCCAGGAAACCTGCAATGGACCACAATCCCTAATTCACGGGCACCTCCTTGGGAGTATTTGGGGACCACTCTGTGAGTACTGTGGCCATGGTGAAGGAATTTTGCCTTAGCCACAGCTAGCTTTGTCCTCAGCCTTCTCAAGCACAACCTCACCCCTTTATGCACAGCTACTTTTTGAAGAATTATGCATCATTTTTGCTTACATTTAGCGTTTCTATCCTCTTAAAAATAAATTAACTAGTTTATAACGTAAGAAAAGTTAATATTTGTGAACTTGTTCTGTGAGCACTTTTGAGTATTTAATGGTAGTATTTTAGGGAATTTATCTAGGTTTTGGTTCTTGCTGTGGTATTTCAGGTCTTTATAAGACTCCTTTCTGCATCTAGCATTTATCTGTGGCTCAACCAAGGGCATTCATATCTGTTGTACTCAACTCTTTCTGTTGCTCTTCCGCTCTGATTTAAGGAGCCAAGGTCCTGTGTCATGATTCCAGCCTGGAGCAATCTGGACACTATGGTTGCAGCAAACAGATTAAATGGTAGCAGCCAGAAAACCCATCCCATTTATCAGGACAGCTGCAGCTCTTCTTTTCCTGTGTCACGTTGCGGTTTGTGAGCTCAGTCCTCCCCACACTGGCAGTGATTTGTTTGCTGGGGCAAAGTGCAGGTCTGAGTGGGTCTCTCTGGGTTACATACTTGGCTGCTTTGGGGAGTACTTGGTCACCTGGATGATCCTTTACACCTTTTCTTGTCTTCCAAGGGATCTTCTCAGATTCTTGTGTCAGAGAATTCATAGGCTGGGTCATATTCAATAGAAACAGTTATCCTGTTTCACCAAAAGGAACTGAAAGTAAGTTGTCAACTAGATAACTAGTTAAAGTTGTTAGAATTTCCAGGTAGATAAAGGGAAAAATTACTAAACTCCTGTAAAAAAGGGTTTGTTTGGGGGTTTTTCTTACCCAGCTTCACATATCCCTTAGATGAAAAGATTTTTAAGACTTTTAAATTAATTTGACTCATGGAGGTGTTTTGCCTAAATCAGTAGCATTGTAGACTTTAAATTGTTCATAGATAGATATTTATTCTCCTCTGAGTGTTGTCGGTAGGGAATTACTTTCCTTTATAGGAAGTTTATATTAATATTTAAGGGAATTTCACAACTTCTGTTCATTAATTGTAGAATATGCCCAAGTGCCTATGAAAAAAATGATAATGGTATTGATATTTCATCCTGAAGGGTCTCAAAACAATTTACAGATTGGTAGTATAACCACACTGAAATGCACCCAGCTTCTTGGTGGAACATGGCAGCTGTTTAATAGCCCATAGCAAAACTATGCAACAGCAGGTTGTGAAAAAAGAGATGAATATGGATCAAATACAAATTGGCAGTGGAGGATTTAGGTACTGTACTCTAATTAAAGTTAGGTGAAGTGGAATTCCACTAGAATATTGAGTTTGTGTATGAAGTGCTACACTTTATCTGACCACAGCTCCTGGTACCAGGCCCTGTGGTTAGTCCATGTGAAAGGCAGAAGGCTGTTAACTGAAATTTAGTCCCTGATGGATACTGCAGACTAGTGTTTGACAAACAAATTTAATTGTGAATACTTTGCTGCTTTCACTCGCAGAGGGGCTTATTAAAAACATTTGATGCTAAAATGGGTGCCTGGTAGGGATGTTGGGCAGATGTGGCAATAGGTTTTGATGGCGGTGGCAAATTTTTTGGCTTGACTACTTAGTTTTAGTAATTACTTTTTAAAGAAAACTGAATACTACTGGAGGAAGCTGTGTTGCTGGAAGCTGCCCAAGTTGTGATGACTGAGAGGTGGGTTTTTCTAAATGTGGAGTATTAATGTACTAGGAAAAAGAAGTAGGAAAAGGCAACAAGATGCTACCCGACAACAATTCCCTTAGGTCACTGTTGGCTTGAGCTAAATTTTGACCTGTGACTAACTAAGGCTGTGTGATCTAACACATCCCATTGTAACTTGCTTTTGCCACTTCTGATATAATACATCTACGAACTTGTTTTTTGCTCTAGCAGAGTCTATAGAGGTCTAAAAGCACCGTAGCCTTCTGCAAAATATACCAAATTAAAAAGGAGCAAACAGGACTTGAACTTTTTCACGTGCTTTAGTATGCATGTATGTATTTATTTATTTATTTGGATAATTGGGTTTTCCCTCAGCTAAGGAAAGGCTGGTGTTGCTGACATTACAATGTGTTTGTGAAGAAAGACTGATACCACAACACATGCAAGCAACTGGAAGGTCATTACTTACCCAGCATAATTAGAACATCCATTCCAAAGGGTGAAAACATTTAAAAGATAGAGAGGAAATTTAAAAATTATTCTTCCCAATGCATTTTTTTCATAATTATAGTTTTAACAGCTTGTGGTGATGGTAGAATCGGCTACTTAAGAAAAATTAGAAGCCTCATTCAGGGAAGATGATCCCTCAAGGGACCTTGTGTTGTCATTTCTTAAGAACCTCGAGCAGAAACCTCATTCTGGATGCTGTGTATTGTTTTGATGTATAGGGGGTATACTTAGCTTATTATGGCCAATGCTGGATATTTTAATTAAAAAACACCGGAACAGCCACAGATGTATTGTTTTCCCCTTATTCTTTGCCTTGTCTGTGTGTGAAAGAATAAATGTACTTCTGCCCCTGCAAGGAAAGAATACCATAGCAGATAGGCAGAAAAAAACCAGCAGCTTTCCTGAATTCACATGTGACATATCTCAGCATCAAAATTCTCATAGCGGCACGCAAAGCTTTTGCAGCTCTCTGAGCTTTCTGTAGTTGCCAAAGAGAGGTGGGACATAAAAAGGAAAAACAAAGCAAAACAAATAACCAAGCCAGTCACCGCATTTAATTTATGAGCAACATTATTGTTTTACAAATAACCTTCATGATAAACAAGGTCTCATGGCAACATTTTCAACTGTGCTTTTATCAAGGCTCTCTGAGCAGCGTGTGTAATATGCCTGGCAATCGAATCACAGCTGTGTGCCTGGGTAGGGAATCTCTGTGGAGACAACACTTCCTTAATTTAAACAATTGTAGGCTGCAGGATTTCAAAAATTTCAGCTGACTTTAACTGTCACTAGCCCAAGCACCTTTATCCCCAGGCGAGCAGCAGCAGCTGGATTTCATTTCCTGCTGCCAGACTGTCCGACATCTTTGCTGAACATCCCGGGAACAGAGCGTCTTTACTTTAAGGATTTTATTCAAGGTGACAGCTCCTCACACTTTAGCGTTCAGATCACCTCAAGTAGCTGAGATATCAGTGAAAATGAGAGCACTTCTCCAGCAAACTCCAAATTTAGATTGACTGAGGTTATCCTTAGGCCTCTAGACCCAGCCTCCACGACAGCACAGGCCTGCCAGTAACTTTAAAACTACAGTGGAGTTTGTAATGATGTCTGGGGAGAAATATTCTGCCGGAGCAGTGGAGGATACTATAAGCGATAGGAAATGATGTCAGATTTAGTTAGGACTGGAGACAGTGTTAGAATATACTTGGCATAATATGGCACCGGTATCTCTGTCAGCATCTCTGTTTTCTGTCACCGCACACAATCCCAGGCCTGTCTGTAGCCCTGACAGTGTCTTTTCAGATCAGGTTATTGCCAACTTGGAGACTGGCTCAGCGCAGCACCATACAGCCCCCTTTGTTTGAAGTCTGCCCTTTTGTCATTAATGCACTTGATGTCTATTTAAATCTGACGATGAATACAGTATCTGTTTTCCTGTCAAGAGATCATTGACAATATTAATACCTCATGTCCTTGCCTCATTTTCTAAGCACTGACACCTAGCTATAGTCTCCAGCATTCATCAAACAGCACTCTCTCACCAGCATCTCTATAAACAGTCTTGCTTCCAGTCCTTAAGAAATGCAGCAGACCTCAAACAAGACTTTCATCAATGCCAGTGAAAAAAGGAGTCCAAAGAATGTCGTTAATAAACTGCTCATATCCTTTGTATTTAGAGCTCTAAATGGCCTTGTTACCAACCTAATGCCTGCTGCAGCCTGACTCGGGATATCTGTTTAGGGAAAAAAAAACTCGCTCTTCATTAGACTTTTGTTTAGGAATGCTAATATCATCTTCTGCACGTGGAAACTGCTCCACTAGTGAAATTATTGAAGAAAGCTCTGTGCAGGAGGGGAAGGTGATCTGGCACGGCACCATATAGTCCCCATTTGTATTATCCTGAAGGGAAACGTTTTTCACAACAAATGACAGGCCTATCAATTTCCCCCCCACAACCCTCATAGGAATGTGTTTACCATCACGATGTCTTAGAGAGAAGGAAGAGCATGGGTTAACATTAATCTTGCATGACCCATGCTCTCCAAAGTCTTAGTAGCTTATCTGACAGACATTATACTGGAAAAACACGGATGGAGAATATAAAACCTTGCATAATTAATTCATACTTCAGATGGGCACAGTAATAGCTGTGTGAGTTCTGGAAATCTAAGACAGGAATGGATTAGCAGAGCAGTCACTAAATTATCCAGCTCTGGTAAGACACTCCCAGGGCAGAGGAGACCCTTCCACCTTCTTTCTGTTCATGGGACATGACTTTAATTTGACTATACATGGCTGAGGGCTCAAAGAACAACTCTGCTAGTAAAATTTAGCATCTTTGAGGATGTTCACAGGTGGGATGTGACTGTGAACTTACGCTTTCACATACCACTTAGTACCACCAGAGGGGATGCTTTTGAATTAGGTAGTGAGATTTGCAGGTATGTGTGTCTCACCCACAGCAGTTAAGGCTTCCTCAGGCATCTTTCTGCCTGTACTCACTGTGAATAATGTGCCTTGCCTCCCAAAACCAGTATGTAAATATTGAAAGCATCCTGCATGTGCCAATATTTAGAATAATTAAATTGTATCTTGCTCATGGGAAGTTGTGATGTTGTTTGGAGGGATACTTTGGAAATGTTTTTATTAAATATTTATTTGTATGTATAAAAATGCTGGAGTCTGGGGAGGTTTACTGTTCTAGCCCATGTCTGTCGATGACTTCCCATATAGATTTCAGCCATGCACTTTGGTTCTCTGTCACTGAAAACAAGGATGGTTTATGTGTTTGCAGTATGACTTTGGGAAAGTTTGACAGATTTTCCCAGGATCCACATTAAACTGTATTTATTTGCTGTTGGGTTTTTTCTTTTTTCTTTTTGGTTTCATTCATCAGGAAAACCTTTTAAACACATAACAGGGAGATAGCAGAGAGCACTAAATATAACTTCAACCCAGACTTTCTGTTTTTTTAAAAGCAGGAGAGAGGTACTGTGATTTAAAACACAATATATGATGTCCCAGTGTTATGTAGTTCTGTTTTTGAAGACACTTGTGGATGTATGTTTAACAGGATAGGTCATGTAGGTATTTGAACACATTTTTCCAGTGGGTTCAAAACTGCTGATTGAAATGGCAATACTGAATATTTGAAATGCATAAACTTTCTTTTGCAGGACAAGAGAAAACTGCTCCTTTCCCTCCTTCAAATTTCCCAGGTTATGTGCTTTATTGCATTTTATTCTACTTCAATTCTAACTGAAATTCATTTCCTTTTTATTGTAGGCATTTTGGGGAAATGTCGCTACATTTACTATGGAAAACATTCCGAGGGCAACAGATTCATCCAAGATGACCAGCTATAAAACACAGTGCTGTTTTGTGCCTCTTCAATCCCTCCACACAAGAAGCACAAATCACATCAAAATTTTAAGCATGTAACTAAAGTCCTCTAGTGCCTTCTGCTGACTTTGCCAAGCCTGTCAAGATCATCCTTCTATCTTAGTCTGAGTAGTCACACAGAGATTGACATGATTGCCTTTAAGCAGGTCCCATCCACCAGTGTGACAGACAGCTGCAGCCGAGCACCCGGCCTGACAGGAGGAGCACCGTGATGGATTGCCTGGTCCAAGTGCTGCTCACAGGAGAGCGGGGGTCACACCTGGGGCTGGACTGAGCCTGCTCCATCCGTGGCGCCTCCGCAAAAGCACCACGTTTATCTCTGCCTGGCCTGTTGAGCGAAAGTGGCTGGTGATATCCAAGTGTTTATAAAAGAGAGAGGCTGTAATTTCAGATGAAAAAGCCCTTATCTCTTCATATTTTTTTCCACTGAATTAAGTGCTTGTGTTTCTATCATCTCATGCATGCATACACAAATCCTTTCTGTTGGTAGTACACCCACCCACCCCCAAATGAGCCTAGATGGATTATTTTTTTCTTTCAGCAGGGAAAAATATATATTCTGGAAAAATTTCGGCCATGCAAAGCATTGTCAGTTTGTATGGATGTTTACAAGCAAGGGAAAAGGATTTAAGAAATTTCCCAGACAAACAAAATTTTCTAATTCTTGAATTCCATTTCATCATTTACTAGCTCTTACCTTCAGAAAAGTGAAAAATTCTTTATGCTGTAGAATAATGGCATAGCTTAACTGTTTATATGTGGAAGAAGTCCTCGTTAGTGGTAATGACAGTGTGCATTATTTCTGGTTTAATGCACAAGATAT
Source organism: Mystacornis crossleyi (assembly GCA_013400655.1). Taxonomy (NCBI): domain Eukaryota; kingdom Metazoa; phylum Chordata; class Aves; order Passeriformes; family Timaliidae; genus Mystacornis; species Mystacornis crossleyi. The sequence goes on from VYZQ01050479.1 coordinate 33,423, forward strand.
TTTTAATTTGTAGGGATTACGATTAGAATTAAATGCCTAAATTTGGGGGGGAAAGGGCTTAAAAGGAGTGATATCAATCTGCCACCATATGGGCATGATTATTCAGAGGGGAGAAAAGTCAACAAAAGTAACTGCTGGAATTAACATAATTAGCACCTTTACTAATATGTTAGAGAGACAAGTTCTGAATAATCCCTTTTGATATCGATGTAAGAAAGGCTATTGTCAAATTTTCAGTCAAAAAAATAAAAAGGCATGGAAATTTCCTGCTTTTCTCGTAAAGAGGTTGGATATATTTAGCATCATGAACTTGTTACTGTGAAAAAGTCCCATAATTCATGCATATATTGTGTTAAATTCTACTTGGTACAGTGGGATTGGCCAAGGAGTATGCAAAAATTCTGACCTCTGGACAGTTCCAAATCCATTCATATTGATCCCAGTGGAGAGCTATCACTGCCTAGCTGTTCTTGGTTTGTTTGAAATTACTTGGTGGCCTTTGTTCACTTTCCTGGTTGAAAAAAAATCAGTTTTTAGAAACTGTCTACCTTGGGGGCTGTTATCAAGTGGCATTACAGGTGGAAGTGAACTGGCAATGGAAGCCAGTCATGAAAGCAGGTTTGACTGATGAAATAGTGAGGCACTGGCAGAGTGCCAAAGGAAAGCTTGCTGCTGCTCAGCATTTTTAGGCCTTACTCAGTAAAGGGAAGCCTTTGCTCATTCTGGAAGTATATAATAAATCTTTAACAGATACTTAAAATCAGTGATGAACACAGAACAATGTAGTTCACACCACTTGTAGTTCAAATCGAGCTCTGAGCTGTTTACTCAGAGACTGGTGTCTGGAAAGCACGGTTTAGCCACTTCTAATGTCATAGATGACAACAAATGAAATGCCAGTTCACATTAGAAGTCCTAGGAAATACCAGATAAATGAAAACTACATGCCTCTTTCTTTAACCAAAAATATAATTAGAAATATTTAGGGCAGTTGTCATCTGTTTCGGTTACCAATGTAACGGCAATCTTAGTTTGTTCCTATCATGAGATGTCTGTTTTGAAGCCTCCACAGGTTTTGGCCATGGCAATGTTACAGGCAGCAGGGTTTGGAGTAGGGGTGTTTAGAATAACCTAATGTCACTTTCAGTCTGTTTGCATATATGTTCTTGTCTTTATAAAAGGCTTTAACCCTGCCTCAAACAATAAACAGCACTTGCAAACTGACCGCATGATTTTTCCATCTTTATTTTGCTTGTTTACTTTTCCTAATGTCAAAACCATTTGTATCATTTTCAGGAGTGTTTTCTTCCTAGCAAAGCTTTGGAGGCAAAAATATTTTTGGAATGAAATTCAAACAAAGTCTCTTTCACTTTGTTTTTTGTTTTCACTTGGGCGATTATATACCTATAGTTAAATATGATAAAGCCCTAATTAAAATCTGCTTGAAGGAAATTCACACTAAATGTCTCTGATTCTGGAAAATCCAAAGAAAAATCTATGAATAATTCTATATTACTAACTTGTATTAGGATATTATGTAAAAACATACATGGATGTGTATTACTGTTTATGCAAACATCTTTTTTTTCTTTTTTAATAAGCAGATCATTTTATTTTCACATGCGTTCTGCTAAAATTCTGGTTTAAGAGATGGCAGAGTTTTCACACCTCGGGTTGCTATCTATACTTGGTTATTTCCTAAATGGGAACTGTGCCTGAATTTCTTGAATGAACTATCATTTAGGATGAAAGTTACAGTAAAGTAATCTAGGAAAAGACTCCACTCTCTTTCCTTTGCTCCCCCTTCTCCATATGTATATGGAGGCATATTTTTGCCTCTCAAGGTTAACGAGGCTATTAAAAAGTTTAAAATATTTTAAAATATGTATATTTCAAAGGAACCACTGCATTCTTAGTTCTTTGTGTTGTGACAAGGAAAATTTGGCCAACCGTATTTCTTGACAACCAAAAGTGTTAGAGATCTGAGGTATGCTTGAGTAAGCAATCTTCAAATACTACAAATTATAAAAAAAAAAAGTCCAAACGTCAGTCTTAGCTTCAATCTTGAGATGACCTTTGCCTTTTGTCAGACATCACATCTTTACAAATGAAGACTAGGAGGCAAATGTTTTTACTAGGAGATGCCTATAGAAGCAATGCCTACTCAATTTGTAACTTTTTGTATTGAAAATGTTAATCCCTAACCTTAAAATTAAAAATAAGGAAAAGACCCAAACTAGAAATTCACTTCAAAGTTACAAAGATAAATGACCTTCAGTGAAAATTCTGCTGTTATGGATACACAAACCGAACTTTAGAGCACATTGGCTCTAACTGAATCTGTTGCTTGTATAAATGATTTATGGGATTGCTGAAAGTATGTCACCACTGAAGCCACTTTTTTCTCCTTTCTTAGGGCTGAGTCTCACACTATTTACTCTAGTATTTGCCTTACTCAAACTGTGAGTCTCTTTGAAGTCAATGTGTTAGCTATGAAAATTAGAGTTACTAAGTTTTGGAAGGCTGATAGGCTGCCCTTTTTAATACATTTGTTCTTTGAGCAGAGCATTACTTGATTTCTGAGTGTTTGATTCTCACATCTTCTTTACAGATGAAAAATAACGTTATGCTGGTGTACCATCGCTCCCATTTAAGTCAGAAGAAAGAAACAAACCTGTCTGTGCTTTTGAAAATGCTTTCTGTAAATTACAGGGTTCGTTTGCTGCCAGTGGATGTATTAATATTTTTTATTCCTGCCAACAGTATGAGTATGTTGGGAAATGTTTGCCCCCAGCAGAACTTTGCTGGTTGCAGCCTTTGTGGTGAGGTTCTGAATCAGCCATTTTATACTGACTCACATTGAGTCTTACCACATATTTCTTCTTAATGTGGTGTGATAGTTGGCACATGAATCTCTGCTTGCCCGCTTCGGGAAAGTTTATTGTCTTTATTCTGTAGATCTGTCTGTCTTTTTGCTTTGTTAAATGGTTGGCATATGCGAAAGAAGGAGATGAAATTCAGCTTTCCAGAGGTGTAACCATATAGCCAAATTGAGTCTGTACATTTGACGTGGATTTCTAAGTATCTACTTGCAGGCCCGGTCTGCAGAATCTGACAGTAAATCAGGTGATATGAAGTCAGGGGTCTTGCATGGGTTGCTAGCTGTTATCCTCTGTCCTAAAGATCTCTAGCTGTGTCCTTGTCTGCTTCAATTGCCATGTCATTGCACTGCAAGCAAGTGATGGCAAAAAATAGGTAAGCGCTTCCCTTTTGTTTTTTAAGTGAAATTGCTGCTTCTCTGCTCATAGTATAACAATGGAAATGCACATTTTGCTTTTTTCAGTGGTTTTTAATGTACACCTGTTAACTGTTACATCTCACTGGCTAGTCTTTTTCTGCTATTTAGTTAAAATCTGTTTTCCCCAGTCTTTTCTACTTCTAGTAATGGGACTAAAAGAAAACAAACAACATATAATTGTGAGAAAACAAGCATTTAAAAACCTTACTATGGGACCATGCCTATGCTAACAACTCTGTGGGACAGATGAGCGTTGTTATACACAAACATATCTAAACGGATTGACAGAGCAAGATCCTGATTTGGAGCCTTGGAGTTAGCCTGTGAATGTGAACAACTGATAGAGCCTTTGATTTCCTTGTGCCAGACTCGCAGCATTAGCTCGTTAGAGAAAGTTGTCTTTCCTGAAATGAGTTAATGCTCATTTTACTTCTAATATTATCCAAATACCTCACCAAGGCCTTGGATTATATGAGAGCTAGGCCTGAGAAAAATGGCTTCTTCCAGTGATTTATAACCTGCTCTTAAAAAGTCTTAAGACTATTTTCTTTGGCATTTGCTATGTGAGAACATTCAGGATATACTCAGCACTCCTACTTCATCAGAACTGGCTGAATTAATATATTTTCCGTATGCAGTTCTAAAGCAGCTGAATCTTTCTAAAAGTTACCTTTTAGGTTAGGTGACTCTTGATGGACTTGCCTCTGGTGGTGTTGTCAACCTGAAGCTGACCCCTGCTTAGATTTGCTGACAATTAGATTAAGGTTTCAGATCAGGATTTTCACAAGCCTTCAAGGAGCAGATATTTTTAAGGACAAGCTGAGCTGTGGTCATGGCATATTCACAGGATATCATCATCATCTCAGAATCCTCAGCATTTTAAGGAAAATAGCATCTTGGAAAATATGTTTAGTTCTAGCTTAGTTCTGTTCGTAGGTTTTAACATAAAATATATTCTACATTATCATGTTACGTGCAATTTTTAGGCTGTGAGAGCAAGTTTCTAAATGTGTTTAAAACATCCTGCAAAACAAGTGTAAAATCTCTTGCAAATATTTTGCATTCTGATTGAACCTTTTGCTGTCAATCCAAAACCAAAACTGAATTCAAAACCAAAACTGTAAAGTCAAGGTTGGGGAGGGTTTTAACCTAGTTTTATCTTAATCCACAACTTTTATAACAGATCCTTGAACTCTCATCCACAATTCCTCCTAGAAAAGAAATACATCCTAATGGTATTACAGCTCTATAGTAAAATACATAGGAATGAATCTATTTGGAAATGTCAGTATTAAATGTAAGATTTAATTCAGTATTTTATTTGAAAATAGTGAGGAGCTACACAAGATCTCTTCAGGTCATACTCTGGAGAACATAAATGGCAGAAGTTTGCAGCTTAAAAAATTCTACATTACTTTTACAACTAAATCGGGAAAATAAAGAATATGAAGGTAACCAAAAGTTATACTACTGACTTTGTTTTTATCTGTAATTGCCCTCCTACTTTTAATCTAACACTATTTTTGCAATTGAGTATTTAAGATTCAATATAGGAAAAACAAAGGACCTTTCATACGACAATCTGCTTATTC